>JARHVA010006398.1:0-252500 GCA_037957365.1 Torreya grandis
AAAATAACAGGACCATTTATTTATCAATGAATATCAACATTTATAATATAAATCTAAATACCTAAATGACATTAAAAAATTATTTGTCCTTGTATGAGATAAATATTCTTGTATATAAAACCTTTCCTTCTATTATTCCTTTCTTTTTTAATTTTAAAATATCTCATACCCATATTATAAGTTCGCTAAAACTAATTATGGCCCTAATATAAACTTATAGGATATCTATTTAGATATTAGGAAATGAATATTATTTTCTATGGTAGTTTTTTTTAGACATGAATGTTTCACCTATTTGATTAGTAAGATGATTTATGGAAACAATGTGAACATCCCCAAGGTATGGGACCTAGCTCTAGGATGAACCTTTAGAGAAGGCTAGTTCCTATCTAAGCTAAGTGAACCTAATTTATGATCAACCTACAAACCTAAAACACCATTATAAATACTTATTTGATACTCAAATTCTTATCATGGAATATGGGAAAGAGGAAAACTAAAAATTTCAAATGGTGAAACACCAAATCTATGAGAACTCCTCAACTTGCTTCAATTAACATAAGACAACTTTCATAATTGATAACTTGTCTACACAATATTAAATTCTCTCAATCTCTCATGAAACTAATTTTTCATCAAGGTAAGAATACTAAGACATCATTATGAGGGGTCACAATTTACCATGAAATGGCTTAAATGGTGAGGAATCTATATCTAATTCTACATAGACCTGATTATACACAACATACGACCTATAAAATAAAATGATATACTTCTAAATGAAGGCAATAAGGATTAGACAATAATACAAAGGAATAAACTAAAATCCATAAGTAAATATCAACAACCCTAATTTTATGCATATCATGCAAGAAAATTAAAGTAAGGTGAATTGATTATTTATTGATGTCAATGCTAAATCCTATCTTACAATTTTATAAAGAGCAGAATTTTATTACACAAAGTAGAGGGATCATAAAATTTTTATTTTTAAGTCATATACATAGATAAAAAGAAGTGATATAATAATCCCATAATAACTTCTATATACACATAATATTTTAAAAAAATTATCACTTACTGACACTTTGTATCTTGCAGGAACCTATCGATTCTCAATCTCTTTGAATGCATGCCTTAAGGGGTGCAATGGGAAAGGGGTGGCCAGACCATTGGTGATTCATAAGATTGTTGTCCCTTTTTACAATTTCCATATACACACTTGTCTTTTTTTAAAAATTATCCTAAGTTTATTCTTCTCTATTTTACCCATTCCAAACATTTCTCATATCATTATCCTCCTTTTTCTTGCATTGATCCCCATTTTCCAATTGACTGTACTAGGTCAACTGGGTCAACCCTGTATAGTTTTTAGGCTTTGATTACTATATAGGGTCAAATGGGTTAAACCTATACTATTTTTGGGTACTTTTCACTTGGATTTTTATCATCCCTTTGGCCAACCTAACTTAGGACCTAGTGATTTATCTCTTGAAAACATATATGATTGACTAGGTCAACCATGTATAACTGACACATTCAAAAAGATTTAGGGAAAGATATGCATATATATATAAGTTAATTTCCAACCATTTGAGAATATAGAAGTGAATAATAATAAGTGTGAAGAAACATATTATTATTTACCATTCTAATTGATGAATAAAGCTTAGTTTTTCATACTTTCTTTGGAGATATGGATCTTATCTTCTGGAGAAGTATTTTAGATGCATAGATATGCTGTGTAGATTAAATATGATTTGTCTTTTTTATACTTACATACCACAAAAATCTCTTTCAAATCACCTTGGCCAAGGGAGAGATTAAGGCTCGGTAGGTTCACCTTTAAGGTAAGTATTCTTAACTTTATTTTTCTTTTGAAAGAGTAGATAGATAATGTTGTTGTGTTTATCTCCCATGTATTAGGATTTTGTATACATTAATTTGAGTATTGTTCTTCTATGCATGTTTAGTTTAGTTGTTTTGTTTCTAACCCCCACTTTTTGCACATACTTTGGTATGCACACGATTAGATTTACTTTCTTATTTATCATATATAAAGTGAACATCAAAACCTAGAACTCTTTTAGGGTTGGTGCATGATTATGTTAGTCTTTAGGCTTTAGAACCATTCCTAACATGGTGTATTGTGATAAGTGATCCCCTAATCAGGTCTAGCAGATCACTATATTGGTTATTATCCCACTTAAAAAATGTATTCCCAATCAGAAGTGTAGGTATGCTTTATCTTCTATGAGCTAGGATTGATTTATAGACATGATGCATTTATGATTGCATACATTCTAGTGAACCCAATGTGAACTAAATCTTATAGGATTTGATCACCTTATTATATTCTTTTTCATCATTATTTTTATCATATATTTTCCATATTGGGTTGATTACATTGACCCAACTCTAACTTTTATGAATAAGTTTTCATATGTAGGCTACTGGATCAACTCAGATGACCTAGTATAGGCTTTTATCTTTTCAAACTTGTAGTCCATACTACTAGGTCAACCTAGTCAACCTAGTACTTTTTAATACATTCTTGTTTATCATACTAGGTCAATCCAGTCAACCCTATATATTCTAGGCAATCAGTGTTAGGTTTATACAAAGCTTGATTAACCCAATTGAACCAGTTAGCAAATTTTGCAAGCATATATCAAGGTTCTTAAATATAAATTTCATTCTTTGCATCTATTATCCATTAAGGTTCATTTATATCTCTCTATGTCTTTATTTAAAGTATTTACTTCTATAGTTTGTAGTCTTTAAAATTACCCTTGCATAGTTAACTAGATCAATCCTATCAACCTAGTTTTATGTTTAGTGTGTTGTATAGATAACTAGGTTGATTTTATCAACCCTATTCATTTTCAGAC
The DNA here is from genome assembly GCA_037957365.1 of Torreya grandis. Taxonomy (NCBI): domain Eukaryota; kingdom Viridiplantae; phylum Streptophyta; class Pinopsida; order Cupressales; family Taxaceae; genus Torreya; species Torreya grandis. The sequence continues at coordinate 2,892 of JARHVA010006398.1, forward strand.
CTTTCTTCCATAGTATAAGATAGACCATTTCAACCCTATTATATATTATATTCATACATTATTGACTATATCAACATTGTACCCTGTTTCAAAGTTGAAATTAACCTTATATGCTAGTAATTAATTTACACTTTCATTTCATATTTTTTGCATGCTTTTAATAAATCACAAAGTTTAGTTAGGTTTTTTTTCAATAAATCATTTAGTTTCATTATTTTATATTTTATACACACATGACCAAATCATAAAATCTAAATAAGCATTTGAACATTTATTTACCCAGAGCCAACCTACTTGAATTTCATCACTAAGGGGGAAGATTACTTGACATTATGGTCAATTATAAAGCATGGTTAATGGTATGTTCTGGATAAACACCCAATACCCTTATCGTTGAGATGTGTGAAGTGAGGGCATAGGCCCTAATACTAAGCCTATATCATTACCACTACATATCCCTTTCATCCCAAACTACCTAAAACCATCCTTAGATTGATTTATAGCTCCTTTCTTATATCCAACTTCCCATCACATTAAAATCATATTCTAATAATCTGATAAACATTTAGGTTTACCAATTAGTTAGTTATTTAATTTCCAATTTGATTACTTACTATTTACTCAATTGTATTTTGTATTATAAATACTTGCATTATCTAGTATTGGTGCAAGGTTTTGTGTTATGTGCCTCAATTGGATTGGCTAGAGTTAATATAATTGATTTTTTTTTCTCTTCTATTCTTGCTTCTAAAAATTACTTGTAAAAATTATCTAGTTTTAGTTCATAATCTATTTTAGACTTTCTAATTTTCCTCTCTGCTATACTAGGTCGACCCAGTTGACCTTGCACACTTTTTGAGCCTTTATTTTCTATACTAGGTCAACCTAGTCAACCCTATACTATTTATAGGCCCTATTTTCTATGCTATGTTGACCCAATTGACCTTGTACTATTTTTTATTTTCCCTATTTTCCAATTTTGTCCTTGTTTTTCCTTCTAGCCTTTTGGTATCCACTCCTGCTTGGTATCATGAATACTCTTATCAAATTCTTTCTTGATAGTCTCAGTCCATTTCAAATTTACATGGGTTTTTCTCTCCTACCTTACCTATCCATCATAGCATACAACACTTTAAGCTACATCTCTTCATCAAATGGTTATAAATATTGTCAATCTTGATCTACCCCATATCGTATAGTAGATCTATAGAATCCTTTTAGATAAATCCCAAACCATGACAATCATATACTTTATACCTCTTTTACACCTTAAAAACATAGAACTAATAAAATCATCAACCCATCTACATAAAAAAATTTAACCTCACATTATGTTTCACCTCTTACTACCACTATTCACAATCCTCTTGTTACACCCATAACAAGATCACCTAGTATTATCACTTCCCAAATTAACATGGTTAAAACCACTTAAATTGATAATATATATGGTTCCCAATTATTCAAAAACCTTGATGATAATACTATTTACACTCCTACCGAGAATGATGGTTTTACCAAGCTTCCTTATTCTTTTATCACACTTAAGACAACTAATACTAATTTTGGGAATCCTCCACCTAAGAAGCTACTCCTACCAACACTAATAATACTCTTCCTATCAAAACTAATACCCCACCTTATAATCCACCTATTGATACAACTCAACTTATTTCACACATATCTAAACCAATGAATGTCATACAAACAACCATTCAATATCAAATGATGAACATGCAACAACAATTATTAAACATGACTAGTCAACCACCTCAAGTCATCATGTCTCAACCAAATCCAAATTTTGTCCCTCTTCCTCTTATATATTCCAATGGGAATATCATCCATCAATATCTAATTAATAAATAAATGGTTCAACATCTTCAAAATGAACCTTTAGCCCCATTCACTACATCCATAGATATTGGAAACATTTTTCTAACTATCACATAGAATGGGACTAAGGACCCTACTAAATTTCTTAAGTCTTTTGGTAATATTTATAAGGAATGGGTCAAAAATAATACCTTTGATACCACCAATATCTTAACCAAAACCTTTATTGGTCATGCACTTGAATGGCATATCCAACTTCCTATACATTCCATCTCACAACTAGAAGATTTAGTTAATGTTCTAGTGAAGGAATTCCAACATCATGACCTTCTTAAAAATTACCTTAGACATTTCATCAATTCAAGGAAACTTATTAATGAATTTTCTCATACTTTCATCAAATGATGGAAGTATCTCACTCATAAAGTGGACCATGACATGAATTATGACACTCTATTTGTCACTACTCTTAAACCTCCCCTTAAATACAAAGTTCAAATCTTTTCCCCTAATACTTTAGACAAAGCCTTAGACTAAGCAAAAAGGCAAGAATTTATTATGACTAAATTTAAACCATATCAAACAACTATTAAATAAAATTTCCAATAATCTTCTCATAATATTTGTTTATCAAATTTTTCCCAACCTAAAAATGAAGCATCTAATTCAAATAATTTTAACCCAAACTACCCACCCTTGACTCTATAACAACTTAAGAATAAATTTTCACCCTTTAAACCCACGAGCTTTGATCCTTCCAAACCTCCTCCAAAATGGTAAAATACTAATAATTTTTATTGGTGGCATGTTACTATAGGTCATTCTCATGAATATTTTTGTGATCTTCACTATTTTATTCTTTATTCCTTGGTTGGTCTGCATTTCAATCTTGATACTCTAAAAAAACTTTATCAAGACTATCTTCAAGCTTCTCAAATTCAATCTCAAGAACCACAATCAAATCAAAATCAACCACCTAATGATCAATAACAATTATCTCATTTCTATACCTCATCTATTAATTTTGTTCAAACCATAGTTGATCCTTCTTCCTACATAAATAAGGAAAGGATAGCTCACATGAACAATATTAAACATGTCATTTCATCCATAGAAACTCAACCTCTTAGGTCACATGTACCAAAAGAGTACCTAGTTCAAATTCCTACTTCAATGCATATCATGCATGTTCATCCTTTACCCCCTCATACCTCTCTTACCCATCATATGTCCCATTCAACCTCTTAAAATCTAAAAAAACAACACATTTTCCTATCTCTAAATCACCTACCAACCAAATACAAACCCTTTTAATATTTTAATGTTACCTCACTCCACCTCACATGTTGGGCCATCTTGCAATGCCCATCCACATGTCCCTTCAAACTTTGGGGCATCTTGTGATTCCCATTCCTACATCTGCATACCCATTGGGGCATCTTACGATGCCCACTCTTATTCTACATTACACATTAATAACCAAATTCAACTTCAAGAAACTTTTAGAGACTTATAGACTTGTATTTCATAGGTCTATCTTTGATATATATGTTAGCATAGATCTTATTTGTTATTTTTGTCTCATGTTTTTATGCACTTGATTTATTTTAATTTCACTTTATAGGCATAATTTTCTTCCTTTACATTATTTGGTTTTATTTCACATTACATTTAGCATTTGCTTTCATTTTTGTCCTCATATATTTATTTTATCTTTTTTATGTTATTATTTGCCTTAGTAGCTTTATGATTATTTCCCCTCGTATTTAGCATTCACCCATGTGGGTTTCTCTTTTATGAGTTTGTAGTATAAGACCATGGATAGGACTTGGCCATCCTCACCAAATACAACCTTTTCTTTTTTATCATTTTATTATTTCACATTTTTCTTTTTGGTACCCTTGTGGGTTTCTCTTTTATGAGTTGTAGTATAAGACCGTGGATAAGACCTGGCCCTCATAAAATTACCATTTTATCATTCCTTTTATAATTAAAATAATATTGATTCTCATTCTCAACTTTATCTTTTTTATTTTATTTTTGATAACATGGAATTTGTGTAAAAAATCTATGTTAGCATGTTTTCCTCCATTTCCCTCATTCTTATGATAAAGAATCACACTTTACTGTCATTGTATCCCTTTTTACCCAATGTCACATTTTTTTACAATTTGAAGCAATTAAAATTATTACATGTGTTATTCCTTTTAATTTATTTTCCTTTCACTCTACATTAGATAAAACAAGGTCAAAGTCAAGATAGCACTTTTATTTCACCTATCTTTATGAGATTCTTAGACCCCATGCTCTTTGAAGTTTCTCTCCCTTAGCAACCAAGTCCCAAGTATTTAAATGAAATTCATATTTAACACCCATGTTTAGTTTTCCAAATATGTATGGAGGAGGAATATAAAAATCAATTAAGAAAGTTAAAATCCAAATCATTTGAAACAAAAGGTAATGATATACAAAAAGGCAACATACAAATCTCAAAAGTTAAATCACACCAAAAGACATGATTCCAAGCATATCTCTTATCTCCAATCAAAGATCAAACTCTATAGTTGGACACACATAGAGATGAGGTCTATTGGGGTGCATTAGGCTAGTAGATTCGAATAGGGTAATTAAACAAACTCTATGGTGCTACCTACTTTCTCATGTAAGTACCCAATCTTCATAGTAAATAGATGGCTTTGTATGGGTCCTAAGGAATGGGGAACACATTATGGGAAGGTAGGTCCATTTTTACTTTTCATGCATATATCTTTCAATGTATGATATATATACTTCATTTATTGACCTAAGACTTGTGTGTCTAAGATAAGTTCTTCAAATTCATTAAGGTCAAAAGTCCACTTATTTTGACAAACCTAATTTGAGTGTCTTGACTTTGATAAAGAGTTATTCTACCTTGGTTTTTCCTTCATCTCTCCCCTCCACCCATTTCATTTCCCCCTACTTTATAGGAAAATTATGATTCTAAATCCGTTTGCCCTCTTCTATTATTCCTTCTTCTTTACCTCTTAAAAACATGCTAGCATTAATTTGTTTTAGTTTTATCTATCCTTAAAGCAAAATAAAATGTTTGAGCAACTATGGATTACACTCTTACACCGTTTATTTACCACACCACCTCATTGTCATACTAGTCACATCATTAGGTGGTTGTGGTTTCTTACATTATATCTTAGAATAAGTACTAAGTATGATTTTTTCATCCTTTAGTAGGTTTATGATTTTCATTTCTCCATCATGTTCTTATTTGATTTTTTATGGACTTCACTTATCTTACATTGACATTTTCCATTATTAATGTTTCTCTTTATGTATGCATTATTCATGTTTGTATCACGTCTTCAATTACATTTCATTTTATATTTTTCATGTGTTTTTTCCTATCTTACATGAGCTTATTTTTCACTTTCTTACATATCTTTGTTCAATTTTTATTGCATTGATATTTCATTTTTCATTAATGTTTTACATGCTTCCCAATGTGATTTAGTATGTTCTACATTCCTTTTTACAATTTATGTTTTACATACTTTCCAACATGATTTAATGTGTTTTACAATCATTTTTCACTCATTTATCATTCATTTTCCATCATTTATCATTAATTTTCCATCCTTTTCTCATTCATTTGCCTTCAATATTCTAGCCTTGCCTTAATAATCCCAATTTTCCAAATTTTCCTAATACCTTCATATCTTTGCCTTAACTCATTTTACACTATTATATGCCTATTTTCCAAAAAAAATGATTTTTGGCTATTTTTTGCATTAACTTTTATAGGTTTTCCTAGTGTTCTTCACATGGGATACCTTCACATATTTTGGAGTATTCTTCTTTATTTGCAACACTAAGGTTAGCAAAGGTATGTCCTTTTTAATTTTATCCTTTCATTTATCTTATTTGTTGCTTATTGCATTTTACTTCGCTAACATTAGCATTATGTGTTCTTATATTTTTTCTTGAAGCACCATCCCCTATTTCACCTTAGTGACACATGATGAGATTTGAGTGTGGAATATGTATACACATAATATTTTCAAACTTTTATCACTTACTGACACTTTTTATCTTGTAGGAACCCATCAAGTCTTAATATATCTGAGTGCATGCCTTAAGGGGTACACTGGGAAAGGAGAGGGTAGACCATTTGTTCTTCATAATATTGTTATCCCTTTTTCCACAACCATATAGACACTTTTATCTTAAAACCATTTACCATAAGATTATTGTTCTCTATTGTACCCATTCTAAACATATGTCATATTATTATCCTCATTTTCTTGCCTTGACCCCATTTCACCAAATGACTCTACTATGTCAATTGGATTGACCCTATATAGTTTTTAGCCTATGATTACTGTACAGGGTTGACTGGGTCCACCCTTTGCTATTTTTGGGTATTTTTCACTTGGAGTTTTGTTGTCCCTTTGGCAAACCTACCTCAAGACCTAGTGATTCATATCCCAAAAACATACAGAGTTAACTGGGTTGACTCTATATAATTGACATATCTAGAAATATTTAGGAAAAGATCTCCCTATATATACAATTTCATTTCCAACCATTTGAGAATAGAGAAGTGAATAATAATAAGTGAAAATTAACATATACTTATTGATAATTCTACTTGAGGAATAAATATTAAGGTTTTATAATTTCTTTAGAGATATGGATCTTATCTTGTGGAGAAGTATTTTGGATGCATAGATAGGTTATGTAGCCCAGAGCTGATTTATCTTTATTATCCTTACAAACCACAAAAATATCTTGCAAAACACCTTTTCCAAGGGAGAGATTGAGGCTCGATGAGTTCATCTTCAAGGTAAGTATTCCTAAATTTATTTCTCCTTTATAAGAGTAGATAGATAATGTAGGTGTGCTTCTCTCCCATTCATTAGTATTTTGTATACATTGATATGAGTAAATGTCTTCTATGCATGTTTAGTTTAGTTGTTTTTTTTCTAACCCCCACATTTTTACATAATCTTTGGTGTACAATACATTAGATTTACTTTCTTGTTTATTATATAGAGAGTGAATATTAAAACCTAGGACTCTTTTAGGGTTGTGTGATTGTGTTTGACTATAGGCTTTGAAACCTTTCCTAACATGGTGTATTATGAACAGTGATCCCCTAGTCAAGTCTTATGGATCCCCATATTGGTCATGCTCCTACTTAAAAAATGTATTCCCAATCAAAAGTGTAGGTATGATCTATCTTATTTGAGCTAGGATTGGTTTAAAGACATGATGCATTTATGATTACATACAACTTCCTCAACCACCTTCATGAATTTAGGCATGTCTAGGAGAAAGAGACCAACTTATGCATAATAGATTAAAACCATCATATTCTTACTCTATTTATCTCTTGGAAGGGCTTGTTGATTATATATTTGGTCAACATTCACCACATATTATTATGTTCTTAAAATGGACTTGGTTTTCATGCCTAAAATATCTTTAAATTCACCACTTCCTCTTGGGTATGCATGGTTGTAAAAAAGGTAGTTAATCTTGACTTGTTATACATTCTTGGATCCCTTACTAAATATCTTGCACCAAAATAGGTCTTAAACTAACAAAACTTACCACTTAGAACTTTTCCAAATGTTTGGCATGAGTTTTAATTACCTTAAGGAGGTTACATCTATTTAGTAGCATGTTTTTAATTGGTTTTCATGTTTTTCACTCTCAAGAAACTTAAACTAGTCATTAGTCTAAAGAAGACTTGTTTTAGTCTTTAAAAACCTCTCTAGGTTGTTCCATGCATTTTAGATGCTTGGGAAGGTTCAATAAACCTAATAACTAGGTTTTAATATCATAGAACTCTATTTAATCACTAATTGGTCAAAAAGTCTTGGAAAATATGTCACCTATCTATGCTCTTAGAGTATACTTTAAACATCAATTATTCATTGTAACATCAATAAAATATGGAAATCTATTTTTAACTTAGCTAGTGTGGTCTTGATGGCTCAAAAGAAACCTTTATTTTATCATCACACCATGAAAACCTTACTACTTAACTTGAAGCCCTATAGGTTCTCTTTTAGGAGCTCTTAAACCTTGGAAATATGCAAATACCTTTATGGAAAACAAATAAATTTGATGTAGACTTTTTTATTAGGTTTTAAGAGTGTGGAAATATTGTCTTAGACTATGTAATCCTCTATTCTCTACCTTAATATTTTTACAAGGTTTGTAAATGTTAAAACCCTTTTTATGCTCATAGAGACTTGAAAAAACTATTAAATATCTAATTAATATTAGGATAATGGTAGAAACCCATTATATTCTAATTAAAATAGTGATACTACTTGGATCAGGGAAACATCTATCTTTGTCTATAGTCTGCATGAAGGTCTTCATCATGTTCACAACTTTGGTTTTAGCTTTCACACAATCATGGACATTTAAAACTTTTTTTCACACCTATATATGAATATTTTGATCAATCAAGAAACCATCATAAAAACCTTTTAATTCCTACCTCTATACTTATTATCTATGTTTTAGGATCTCTATAAACCTTGCAATGGAGCTATGTTTCATACTTCTTAGATGGCTTTTGAGATCATAAAACATTATTTTCTCTTTGATACAATCATCATGGAAAACTACTAACCTATGCATGTTTCATAAATAAACCTTTGTAATACTTGTGATAAATATATATTATCTAGGTCTTGAGATGATGAAACCCTTTCACAATCGACTTGTAGACCTGTAGGTGCTCTTATAGGAGCCTGGATCATGCTCAGACCTTTTTTCACCTTTATTCATCATGAATCCTTGGAAACTATGGTAAATCTCTATGATTTAATCTTAGGTCATGATAAATCTCCTTATTTATTACTTTAAACTTTATTCATAGACATTATATCATCAAACACATTGATGCATTCCTGTTAGCACTCCTAGAGGATGTTAAAAATTATATTTAATCATTTCAACTTCAAGAAACCCTATTGTAAGCCTAATAAATAGCTCTTAGATCATGAAAATCTTATCTTTTACTTATAATCACCATGAATACCTTAAAAATTATGATACATGTGTTATTTTGCTTAAACGATACTTGAGTAACATTATAAAGTCTTGAGAGCTTTGTCTTACATCATCAATAACCTACCAATTTCATGTTTCTCATTCTAGATCTTGATCTTAGACCCTATGTAACCTTGTAAGAATTTTTAGATACTTGAAAATTTTGGTAAAACTTTTCTTGGTGGTTTGAATAGGTATACAAACTTGTTTTATGATTTTTCAAGCCTAAAAATGTCCAAATGCCTTATCATAAGTTTAGGGTTTTAGTAGTATTTGACTACATATAGGTTTTTAAAGATTTTTAAGTAGATCCACATACTTATTCCATTATCATAAGGTATTGATATCACTAATATATGTATTAACACTTAATAAGATTCCTTTGAAATTTTTTCCATACCATGTATGAGGGAAAAGAAGAAAGAATGTTGATTGTTTTCTTATTTGTAAAAATTACAACATATTTTATTGGCCTACAAACCTCATGTTTATTTATTTGAAGGCATTAAAATAACCTTTTATTATATTAATAACCTTATCAACCTCTATTTCATGCTTAATATCCTTTGTCATGGCATTCTAACCTTCTATAGACTTGTAAATATTATTTTTAAGATTATCACATGGTTTGCAAACCTCTACTTGTTCTTAATTTCCTGCAATTATTAATCCATGGTTTTTAGGAAATGCTTAACCACTATTTCAAATCCTTTTCTTTCTCAATATTTTGATATGAAAATGCAAGAATCATACATGATTGTGTTCTTATTTTTAGATCATCTCATAGTTTATAGGTGTAGTGTAGGATTATAAAGGAGATTTATTAGCTTTATATTATTAGTGGAATTGCAAAACCCCAATATAAAACAACTCAAGGAAAGAAAAAAACTACTTTATTATGTACTTGGGTGATAACTAACAAATATAAACATAAAAGTGTAGCCACGGATGTGGCTGTGCTGAAACCCTTACCTTCGCGGTCGTAGACTCTGTCAATTAGATCCTAGTCTACAAAGGGATCTATGGTGGTGGTGCACAGTGTGGAATGAGAAACACATTAATGCGTGGGGGAGCCACTCAGAGTCTCATAGAGGCCATAGTGGGGAGGATAAGATCTTCTGAATCTAACATGGGAGCTGCATAGGGTCTCAAAGAGGTCACCATGGGGAGAAGGGTCAGGTTTTGGCTAAAATGTTAACTTTGTGGGCAACAAGGCATAGTTGCAGTGCTCAATGAATAAACCCTAGCCTCATTGTGGTTGATGCACAAAGAGTTTGTTTTGGGACTAAATGGCGGCACTAAAGTAGTATATCATTTACATGGCCATGGAGGGATCTCATTTATTTTCTGGATGGGAGGAGAGCTTACATTAGAGGAGGCTCGTGTTTACGTGACATTGTAAAGGGAAATCTATTACTACGTGGAACTCTATTTTTACCTCATATTTTTGTATTGCAGATGGAACTTGGGTTGGTTTTTCAACCTATGTTGGACTGCCATTCCAATTTGGTCTATGATGGAAATAGTGTACAGATGGGGGAAACTTTGTTTCTTTTGTGTTGGTGTGCCTCATGCAGTTGATGGTTCGATTCAAAAGCATGTTTTTTAAGCCTGTTCGGCCTTTGGCATCTAGATCTGGTTATTAGCCATCACCTTTGTCGTCTAGGGTCATGGCTCATGATGATGTTCTTTGATGATGTTTTGATTGCCATGGTGGCGTATCCTCTAGGCTTAGTAGAGGGGAAGAATGGGCAGATGATCGAGTGGATGGATTGGGTGCTGGTAATGCTGGTTCTGGGGTTTGAGGTTTTAAGGCCTTGTTAAACTTGGTTTTTAGGTCGTATTCCCTAGTTTTGTGTAAGTTTTAGGCCCTTGTAAAACCTAGGTGCTTTTATTGGTTTATATTGGTGGTTTCAAGTCCCTAAAACTTTATTTAGATACTGGTCTTCAGTATGTTTTAGGAATGTCTTTCCTGATGGATGTTAATGTTTTATCTTTCATGCTTCTGTTAAAGGGCTTCGGGGCCCCTTCAAAACCTATTTTTACCATAATCTAAAACAAATATAAACATAAATATAAGTAATAAATAAATACAACAAACTATATTTACCTTGTCAAATGAGCTTGTATGTTGGCATGTGAGTATGTTGGTGTTCAACTTATGTGTGTAATGGAATCTATTGGTTAATGTATTTAGATTATAGGAATAAATTATACTTCTCCACCTTTGGATTAGATTAGCTTGGATTGGCAAAATTAAGCTTTATTTAATTAATTTATCATTATAACTCTACACAAAGAATATTTATCTCTCAATAATTTAACATTATAACTTTGGCTTAAGAGCTTGTTAAACAATGGCCTTGCCACTTCAATTTATAGGTTCTCAAACTAACCTTAACTCATGTGTAGTTAGGTTATATTTAATAATGGTTAGGTTAGGGAAGGGACAAGTAATTAATATTTGGGATAGAGATCCCATTTATTAAGCATGGTTCTCCATTTTTGAATTTAAGGATTTAATGGAGATATTTTCAATTCCTTGACTTTGAAGATGATGATGTCATCATGACCTCATTTTTATTAGAATTTAATTTTTATTGGAATTTAATTTTTATGAAATTTATATTCACTAATTATACATGTAAATTTCACCTAATTAGTTAATTTCATTTACTTATTTAATTCATTTTACTTAGGGTTTTTAAATTTTAAGACTTGTTTAACTACCCTATTTAATGGATCTAAAGGGTAGTTTGTCAATTTACTAGGTCACAATTTGATTGGGGATGAATCTGTGGGAGGTTACCATTTAATATAGGATAATACACAAAATAGGTATTCCTCAACATGATTATGGGTACTAACATCCTATGTGTAGATGAAATTAGGACATTCAATTATTCCTAATCTTAATTCACATCATTTGGTAGAAATCAATCTAAAGTCTAATTGGAACATAGTTTTGGCCAAAAAGGAGTGTCTATATTTTCCCTCTATTTGGTAAGGATTTAAAATACATAGGGAAAATAACATATTTTCAAAGAATCAAAAAGTCATTTAAGAAGAAAAAGAAGATAATGATTAAAGAATGATGCTCTAAACAAAGTTTGTCAAGCCTATGATCCCCCTCAAGGGAGTGGTTGAAACATAAAATTTATGGATGGTACTTTAAAAATAATAAAGAATAATAATTAAATTAACCCATGGATGAGATTATTATAGTTTAGATAAGTCTTAAATGCATTGATTAAAATAGTGATTTTCCCAAAGGTGGTTATAATCAGTGGCATAGTGATGTGCCCTAGTGGGTAGATGGGTTGAACTACTGATTTTCCCAAAGATAGTTATAATTAGTGGCATAATGATGTGACCAAAAGGTCATATTTATCATGGAATAAAATTTATTTTTACCTAGTAGGGAAGATTGGAAATCATAACTCAAGGATTTAACTTGTCACATAAATTAAAGATGAGCTTGTGCAAATATATGTGAATTGGTCTAATTAATTTTCAAGTACTAGAGAAACCATAAACAACTAGGCACATGAGGATGCACAAAGTGATGAAATATTTTATTGGAAGACAATAATGGTTATGGAAGAATAATGATGGCTAAACTAACCCAATATACATCATGTATCCAAGTGTTACTTATATTGTCCAAATGATCCTCAAGATAATGTAGTTCTCCCATAAATGGGAGAAAATGGAATAAGAAATAGAATATAATAATAACTGATCAATGTGGATGATCTAGTTTTACCTACTAATGTGTTGATGATCATACTTATTAGCATTGATACAACCAGAATGGTAAATGAAGTTATTTAATCAAGGAGTATAGGATAATTACCAATTTGACACAATGGTGAAAAGGAATCTCACATAATGAACCCATAATCATATATTTATAGTGAATTGGTACAAAGGATAAGTATGAATTTGGGCTACCTCCTAGTACAAAGATGCACATCCTAACTAACAGGGATCACCACTCATTTATGGTTTAATTACTTTATGTTTGGGTGAGGTTTGGGATATGTTATTTATGAACAAGGATAATTGATACCCACTACATTGTTTATAATATCCATTAGTATAGTTTTTATTTTAGCACATGATGATATGCACCATGATCTAAAGTACCATGATGACCTAGTTGTAATGTACATAAGGACTAACTCCTAACCTAATAGATAATTGAAAACAACACACTAATGATAAAAACCATGATGAAAATTTTGAAATATAAATATGGATGGATTCAAGTATGATGCACAAGGAATCACCTAATTAATGTATACACATTGAGTTAAGGCATAACACTAAAATCAAATAAATATGCAAACACATAATTAAGCAAACAAACACACACAAAGCTTGAAAATAAAATCAACATAAATCATCTTGTCATTAACTAAGTCAATATATACATGTGAAGGTTAAATATAGTGATAAAAATATGGTGGACACAAGTATATATGAAAGGGAACAACATGTGGGCATAATATATCCTAGTATAAGTTGTATGCTTTGATTTTACCCTAGTATGGTAAAATTATCGATGTTGTCCTAAAAGTGTGAATGGGAACAAACCATGAAATTTTCCCACACATAGTGAATTTGGGAAGGAAACGTCCTGATAAATTCTAAAGTAATTGGTTTAAGGACCAAGGTGCCCAAAATTTGGTAGATTGAGGATTGTTGACTAGGTTTAGGATAAAACAAATGTTTTTGTATTTTGGGGATTTATATCTCTCAAAGAGATTATAAGGCATTTCAAATGTTTAGGTTTTTGAAACATTTTAAATGTTTTTGATTTTTTTTTTGTAATTTTTAGGGTATATTAACTCATTAGATATTGAAATATATTGCTCATAAAAAAATGAGAGCATGGCCTTAGTTTTCTCATAAAATTATGAGATAATTACATAAATTTATCACAAAATGGTAAGATCTTGGATTAGGTTACACATAAAATGGTGAGAACATTGCTTAAATTACTAGAAAAATTGTGAGACTATTAGAAAAGGGGTGGCTGATTTGACCTCAATGTAAATTGAGTGATGGCTACATATTCTCTAAGGACCTCAAGTCAATGTAGTTACACCTACATCGATGAATATTTTGAAATGTTTCCAATATTTTAGGGGTTTTTAGTGTCTTAACTCAATGAAGGATTATGATATACATAATGGTATAACTCAAAAAATGGTGAGAGTGTGTAAAAATGGGTTACTAAATTGACCTCAATGTAAATTGAGAGTTGCCACATAGTCTTGAAGGACCTTAAATTAATGTAGTTCCACCTTATAACAAAGAATATGAATAATTAATAATAATTTCATGAATAGGAAAATTGAAAGGTATGGAAAAGTGATGTAGTAATGTGGGTGAAATGGGTTTCTCCTAAGATATAAGAAAGAATGAAAATGGTCTATGATACTAATCTCCCTAAAAGTAGTTATAATCAGTAGCACATGGAATGAGATATAACATAACAATAATGAAGGATGTAATTTCTAAACCATTTTCATACTACCCCAAGATATTATCTCATTCTAATAGAATGTGTTCCATCAATTACAAGATTAAATCAACTACTATAACTTCATCTAAATCCAATCACTAAAGGTTGCCAAAGTACCAATGGATTAGAACCAAGGTCAAAAAGGGGTGGGTAGGGGAGGGTAAACAACCTTGACCAATAGGAAAGGTATTATAAGAATTATATATGGTACAAATCCATTGTTAATACTAATGTGGAGATGATCATCCTAATTATCATAAGATATTATGAAAATGGGCAAGGGGGTATGATGGTAATAGGATTTGCCCTAAGTGATGAGGCACTTGAAATAATGAATTATTATTATTTTGAAAATTTTAGCATCTCAACTAAATGGAGGATAATGAAATGCATAATGTTGGCTTATTTTATTCCCAACCCACACCCCTTAATAATAGTTTCTATGTCAATAACTTGCTACTGATTTGAACTCCAATAATGTTGTTGTCATCTTAATTGATCATTAATTTTTTTCCTATAGACTTTTAGACAAGATTTCTTCATAGCTTTTGTAAAGGAAAGTCTAGCCAGGAATGGTAGATAAGGATAATCATTAGATAAAACATCTAATTTGGAAATCTAACATAGGTCTTGAATAAATAGATGGATCATAATGGAATGTATATTGGTTGGGTAATAAATGAACATTTTTATTTTTAGTCACACAAAATATTGTTGATTCTTAATTCAAAATAATATTGCTTATGGTGGGGCCAAATAATTTTGAATATTCTCTCGATAGGAGCACCAATTTTTTATGTTATTTGGGCCTAAGAGATGTTTTCATATGATTATGATGTAGATTAGAAGTTGTATAAATGTTGTCGTCAATAATGTCTTTATCAATAAATGAAGAACTATTGTGATCAATTATTGATGCCTCAAAGATGTTTTCACCAATAAATTTATCTTTATTATCCCATAACACCTCTAAGAATATTTCACTAAGGAATGTTCACTTTTAAATTTGATTGTCTTCTAGAGTCTCAAAATAAATTTTCACTAAAAGATGTTGAGTTTGGACTTTGATTACCCATATCACATCTAAAAATGTTTCAATAGGATATTTTTATTCTTTTGCATGAATGTAGTCTTAGTCCTCATGATATTATGCAACTGATATGTCACCATGGATGTAATCCAATAATGTGTGATTATATCAGTCCAAATTGACACTTGAGAGAGGTGGAATGTCAATATAATGGCTAGGTTAGTTAGTGGTAATGAAAATTGAAATGATGAAGGAATGGGAAGAGGTAGCACAATACTCTTAGAAGATACTAGAAGAACTTGTGTTGATAATGAAGTAAACATCCTTGAAAATTTTGGAAGGATTATAAATATATTCAAATTGATCTGTAAGGAGAGTGTAACCAATGTTCTAACATCCACTAATGTATTTTGATTCTAAATCTAAATTTAACTCAAAGGACTTTGAATTTGATTTTGAGATTGATGTTGATTCTACTTATAATGATAAATATGATATTAATTCAAAAATAAAACATAACTTTAATGTTGATTCTTATTCTAGTGTGGTGTCAAAGATGTTATGTTGAATGCTTATTATTAGATGAGTAATGGCATGTGGTTTGGTAATGGGATATTTAGAAGTATAAATATCTAATAAGGGTTCAATAAAGACCAAATTCTCAAAGTGATATTCATTAAATATAGGGAAATGATAAAATAGTGAATTAACAAAGACTAGCTTGTCAAAATAAGGCTCAACGAGAATAAGGACTAGTCTAAAGGTGGCTCAAAAAAGAATGTCTTGTAAAAGTGAGATTCCTTAAATATAGGTAAATGGTCAATAGGAAACTCAAAAAATATTGGCTTATCAAAGTGAGGTTGCTAAAAGAGAATCTAATGGTCAAAGGGTGGCTCCAAAAAGACTAGCTTATCAAAGTGAGGCTCCTTAATAAAAGGGAAATGGCTAACGTGCAACTCCATAGAGACTGGCTTATTAAAGTGAGGCTCTTTAAATTTATGGATATTATTAAAGGGTGATTTATCATGAGTTAACTCATCACAAATGGGTGTTTCAATGAAAACATTGAGGATTGGTTAGTTATCTTCACCTTGGCTTAAACTTGTTTTCAAAATTTTAGATTTGGACACATTTTGGTATTCAAATGATGACTATTGGAGATGTATTGATAGGATCTATTATGGAATTAATACTAGATTATATTCTATAAAGTGGGGTATTTTTTGCAATGGATGAGTAATGACCTATGATTTGATAATGGGCTATTTGTAAATATGCTCATCTAATGTGAGCTCAAAAAATATTGGTTATGGGTTTAGGATGGTAACTGTAATACACCTTATTGTGTTTTCACAACCTTTTTGAGATAATAAGATACCATAATTGGAATAAAATGAGGAAGGCCATGGAATGGTAATCCTTGGGTGTTGTAGATCTTGGTTGCTAATGAAGGCCATAGGAAGGTGTCCTAGAATGGTAATATTTGGGTGTTATGGAGATTATTTACTAATGCAAGCCAAAGGAAGACGACATATAATGGAAATACTTAGGTGATACATGTATGTAATTGGAAATGCATCATGTCTATGAATTAATCCTAGATCAGATAAGATATATCACACCTAAAGTTTTGATTGAGGATACACTTGTTAAGTGGTATCATGACCAATATGGGGATCCACTAGACCCAATTAGAGGATCACTTGTATCACTTGTCACAACACATGATGCTAGGAAGGGATCCAAAGCTTACAGTTTAACACAATCACAAAACAACCCTAATGGAGTCCTAAGGTTTAAAACATTCACTTTATTATAATAACAAGAAAGCAGAATATAATATATTACACACCAAAGCTTGTTGCACAAAGTGGGGGTTAGAAATAATAAAACAAACATGTATATGGAACTTCAATTAAAATAAATATGAGTAACACCCTAATACATAAAATATGAAAGATAGTATTATTT
Organism: Torreya grandis; assembly: GCA_037957365.1. Taxonomy (NCBI): domain Eukaryota; kingdom Viridiplantae; phylum Streptophyta; class Pinopsida; order Cupressales; family Taxaceae; genus Torreya; species Torreya grandis. The sequence goes on from JARHVA010006398.1 coordinate 20,330, forward strand.
GAGCCAACACTTATGCTACTTGTATTTACTAAAAGAGAAGAGGAAAAAGTTAGAATATACTTACTTGAATGTGAACCCATCGAGACTCAATATCTCCCTTGTCCAAAGGGGATTTTTAAGAGGTTATTTTGGTAAATGAGGATAACTTTGTAAGGCCAAATAATCCAATACCTATCCATAAAACTAGATTCTCTAAATAAGAAACCTAAGATAAGTATCCTCAATTATAATAGTGGAAAAGCATATTGTGAATAACTATGACTGAATAATAACTCTTTATTGCACATATGAATAATGATCAAAATGATCTTATATATAGGTAGATCTTACCCTAAATCCTTTTGGGAACATCAACTATATGGGGTTGACCGAGTCAACCCAGTGTGTTTTTTAGGACAATTTACCAAATATGAGCTAGGTTGTCCAAAGGTTTAATAATCCAAGAAAGTAAATAATACCCCTAAACTATACTAGGTCAACCCAGTCAACCTAGTACAATTGATAGTCCAAAAGGAGTTTAAGATAAGAAAAGGAGGAATAAAAGAGGAAAAGATTAGAGGAATAATCAAGGGAGGATAAGTATCTTAGGGAAAGGTTTTGGGATCTAGTTGGATTGGAAATAATGTAGAAATAAAGGACAACAATCCTATGAAGAACCAAAGGTCTACCCACCCTTTTCTTAGTACACCCCTTAGGATATGCACTCAGAGAGATTGAGTCTCAATGAGTTCCTGCAAGATGTAACATGTTAGTAATCAATAAAATTTAAAAATATTATGTTTATACATATGCCCCACTTAAAGATCATCATGTGTCACTAAGGTGTAATAGGGGATGATACTTTGAGAAAGAACATAAGGACACACAATGTTGATGCTAAAAAAATTACAGTATTTTAAAATCATAAAATAATTGAAAGTAAATAACTCAAATGGAAACTAATCTAAATAATAAAATAAAAAGCAAATGGAATTTTTACCTTGACTTACCTTTATTTTAGGATGGTTGTCTGATATGTTTTAAGTTTGATTATGTAGGGCATAAAGACTGCTTTTGACAAACCCAGCAATAGAAAACTAAAGAGCAAAAACAAACAAATACAAGAAAAGCCAAGATAGTTGGTGATATGAGTATGGGATGTACTTGGTAAATTTAGCAAGTTGGGGTGAGAGGTTCTATGTTAGACCAAATGACCAGCTCAAACAACAAGAGTAAATCAGGTAACTAAAAAACTAAGGCTACTAAAGATTGAAAAACTCAAACAAGTTATCTTTAAGTAAGAAAGGCAAACTCACCAAATCAAACCAAGGATACATGTCAAACAAGTTGGTAAAAAAAAAAGATGAATGGTAAAATACTAAACAAAATGGTAAAACAACATTGATGAGTGAGCAGTAACAATCCACATCTCAATCATCAATGGGAAAATGATGTATAAAAGGGAAAACAACATTGTCGAGTGAGAAGTAACAAACCAACCACACTCAAAAATGAAAAAATGGTATGAAATTAGGTGTCCATAACAACAAGACAACAAAATCATGATAAATAGTAAAAGTAAAGTAAAGTAAGTTTAGTAAGTCTAAAATCATGGTGTAAAGCCAGAAGAATCCATAGTTACTCAAAACATGGTGTTTCTCTCTAAGGATAGATAAAAATAAAATAAAGTAATGCTAGCATGTTTTGAAGAGGTGAAGAAAAAGGAATTTAAAGAAGAAGGGAAAATAGATTTGGAATCATAATTTGTCTATAAATGGGGGGAAATGAAATGGGTGGATGGGAAAATAAAGGAAAAACCAAGGTAGAAGAACTATTTATCAAAGTCAAGACACTCAAATTAGGTTTTTCAAAACAAGAGGACTTTTTACCTTAAGAACTATGAACTTATCTTAATGACAAAATTATTGGATAAATAAATGGAGTATATAGATCATCCTATGAAGGCTATATGCATGAAAATTAAAATGGACTTACCTCACCACATGTTCCCTGCTCTTTAAGACCCCTTATAGAGCAATCGGTCTACTATGAAAATTTTGTACTTGCATGAGAAATTAGGTAGCACCATAGAGGTTTTTTGAATTCCCCTATTCCAATCTATAAAGGAACTCTTTATCAAAGTCAAGACACTCAAATTAAGTTTTTTAAAACAAGAGGACTTTTGACCTTAAGAACTATGAAGATCTTATCTTAACAACACAAATATTAGGTAAATAAATGGATTATATAGATCATCCCATGAAGGCTATATCCATTAAAATTAAAATGGACCTACCTCACCATAATGTGTTCCATACTCTTCAAGACCCCTTATAGAGCAATAGGTCTACTATGAAGATTGGGTACTTGCATGAGAAATTAGGTAGAACCATAGAGTTTTCTTGAATTACCTTATTCCAATATACAGATGAACTCTTTATCAAAGTCAAGACACTAAAATTAGGTTTCTAAAAATAAGAGGACTTTTGACCTTAAGAACTATGAATAACTTCTCTTAGAGACACAAATATTGGTTAAATAAATGGAGTATATAGATCATCTCATGAAGACTATATGCATGAAAATTAAAATGGACCTACCTCACCACAACATGTTTCCCACTCTTCAAGACCCCTTATAGAGTAATCAGTCTACTAAAAATATTGGGTACTTTCATGATAAATTAGGTAGCACCATAGAGTTTTTTTAAAAAAATTCCCCTATTACAATCTACAGAGAAATCCTTTAGCAAAGTCAAGACAATCAAATTAGGTTTTTCAAAACAAGAGGACTTCTAACCTTGATAACTATGAAGAAATTCTCTTACCAACACAAATATTTGATAAATAAATGGAGTATATAGATCATCCCATGAAGGCTATATGCATGAAAATTAAAATTGACCTACCTAACCACAACGTGTTCCCCACTCTTCAAGACCCCTTACAAAGCAATCAGTCTATTATAAATATTGGGTACTTATATGAGAAATTAGGTATAACCATAGATTTTTTTTGAATTCCCCTATTCTAATCTATGGAGGAACTCTTTATCAAAGTCAAGACACTCAAATTAGGTTTTTAAAAATAAGAGGATTTTTGACCTTAAGAAATATGAAGAAATTTTCTTTGTGACACAAGTATTGGGTAAATAAATGGAGTATATAGATCATCCCATGAAGGATATATGCATGAAAATGAAAATGGACCTACCTCGCCACAACATGTTCCCCGTTCTTCAAGACCCCTTATAGAGCAATCAGTCTACTATGAAGATTGGGTACTTGTATGAGAAATTACATAGCACCATAGATTTTTTTTGAATTCCCCTATTCCAATCTATAGAGGAACTCTTTATCAAAGTCAAGACACTCAAATTAGGTTTTTAAAAACAAGAGGATTTTTGACCTTAAGTACTATGAAAAACTTCTCTTAGCAACACAAGTATTGGGTAAATAAATGGAGTATATATATCATCCCATGAAGGCTATATGCATGAAAATGAAAATGGACCCACCTCACCACAACAAGTTCTCCACTCTTCAAGACCCCTTATAGAGCAATCAGTCTACTATAAAGATTGGGTACTTGCATGAGAAATTAGGTGGAACCATAGAGTTTTTGTTAATTCCCCTATTCCAATCTATAGAGGAACTCTTTATCAAAGTCAAGACACTCAAATTAGGTTTTTAAAAATAAGAGGAATTTTGACCTTAAGAACTATGAAAAACTTCTCTTAGTGACACAAGCATTGGGTAAATAAATGGAGTATATAGATCATCCCACAAAGGCATATGCATGAAAATTAAAATGGACCTACCACACCACAATGTGTTCCCTACTCTTCAAGACCCCTTATAGAGAAATTAGTATACTATGAAGATTGGGTAATTGCATGATAAATTAGGTAGCACCATAGATGTTTTTTGAATTCCCCTAATCTAATCTATAGAGGAACTCTTTATCAAATTCAAGACACTGAAATTAATTTTTTTTTAAAAGAGGAATTTCGACCTTAAGAACTATGAATAATTTATCTTAGAGACACAAGTATTGGGTAAATAAATGGAGTATATATATCATCTTATGAAGGTTATATGCATGAAAATTAAAATGTACCTACCTCATCACAATGTGTTCCCCATTCTTCAAGCCCCCTTATAGAGCGATCGGTCTACTACAAAGATTGGGTACTTGCATGAGAAATTAGGTAACACCATAGAGTTTTTTTTTAATTTTCCTATTCCAATCTAATGGCCTACCACACCGCAAAGGACTTCAGCTCTATGTGAAGCTGACTATAGAGTTTGAGATTCTATTGGAGATAGGATATGTTATTTATAATCATGTCTTTTGGTGTGATTTTAACTTCTGAGATTTGTATGTTGCCTTTTAGATATCATTATCTTTTATTTTCAAATGATTTGGATTTTAACATTATTAATGGAATTTTCTATTCCTCCTCCATACAAATTTGGAAAAACAGACATGGGTGCTAAATATGACTTTAACTTGAAAGCTTTAGGCAAGGTTGATAAGAGAGAGAAACTTCAATGAGAATGGGGTCTAAGAGTCGCATAAATCTAGGTAAAATAAAAGTGTTATCTTGACCTTGACCTTGTTTTATCCAATATAGAGATGAAAGAAAGGGGAAATCAAGATGAATGACACATGAAACAATTTAAATTGCTTCAAATTGCAAAAAATGTGAGAAAGGGAAAATAGGGATATAATGATAGTAAAGTGTGATCCTTAATCATAATAATGAGGGAAATGGAGGAAACCATTCTAACATAGATTGTTGTGCATATTTCATCTAATAAAAGAAGCCAAATCTAAAGTTTTAAAAAAAATTATCAAGAACATAAATAGGTGGTAATTTTATGAGGATATTCAAGTCCTATCTGTGGTCTTACAAACCAAATCATAAAATAGAGACCCATAAGGGTGTTGATAAGCAAGAGAAAAAAGAGTAAGTCAAAGGATTCTAAAACAACATTGGAAAGAAACAATAATAAAAAAGATGGTGATTTTGTGAGGAATATTGGGTCCTATATATGGTCTTTCAAAGCAACTCATAGCTTAATAACCAAGGGGTTTGAAAGACAAGAGAATATGTGAGAAGATAAAGAAGACTGTGGTACATCAAGAAATAAAAAGACCAAAAGGGAGGACTAAAGGTTTATGAAAGGAAGGAAATTTTTGTAGAGGGAGAGACCCATGATTAAGCAACATCTAAAAATTATTAGATAGATATAGATAAAAAACATGACAATAAGGAAATGTTTAGGCAAATTAATTTATAAGGAATTGAGTGTTGGTGGGCTCTTTGAAAATATGGCCATCATTGGTTTAAACATGATAAGTAATGGGACCAAGAATATCTTTAACTAAATATGGGAACCACCATTTTTGGGCATATTTTCCTTATTTATCATGGGTGTAATCTAATTTAAGTAAAAGACCATGAACATTAAAAGTTTGGATTTTAACACATTTTTTATGTTGTCTGATGATGCGAGCCTTATATTGGTAGTTATGTTGTAAGGTGAAAATATGGTGGTCATCAAGAAGATAAAGGGAATGAAGGTGAGATTCACACAATTTTTCATTGATAATAATTCCATGAAGATGTATATGAAGAGAGGGAATCTCAACTTTTAAAAGAAGAACCGACTCAGAACCATAGACTAGTGAAAATGGAGTTGCCTTAGTGGTAGTGTGTATGCTAGTCTGATAGGCCTAAATTGCAAGATAAAGATGACTATGCCAATCCATGTAAGTTTAATGAATTTTATTTTGAATATTTTTTTTAATAATTTTATTAGTGGCCTCAGCTTGACCATTGCATTATAGATGATAAGTCATGGAAAACTTGTGATTAATTTTGAATTTTTTGAAAATTTGCTTAACATGTATATTTTTGAAATTACCACCATTGTAAAAAATGATGGTATGGGGAACACCAAAGAAATAAATAATTTGGTAAAGAATAAATTTATAAATGTTAGGATCAGTGATGTTAATGACAGCCATGGCTTCTACTCATTTGGTAAAATATTTAGTAGTAGTGATGATAAAAACATGCCCATATTGGAAGTGAGGAATTTTACCAATAAGATCAAATCCCCACATGTAAAATGGCCATAGAGACTTGATAGTTTGAATCTCAAAAAGAGTTTAATGGATAAGATCATCATGAATCTGACAAAGAGTACATTTTTTAGCATATTCAATTGCATACTTTTCAAGAGTAAGCCAAAATTAACCCATACATAAACATTTACATGTTGTAGCATGTCCATTATAGTGACCACCACAAATTCCCCCATGTTCTTGTTTAAAAAGATAAGGAACCTCATCTTACATAACACAACAGAGCAAGATACCTTCAATTTTTTGATAGTAAAGGATGTTGTGTCTAAATACATACTTGAAAGCTTATTTATGAATGCATGTCTTTTAACAAGAATCTAAATTAGGAGGATAAGTTTGATGTTTAATTAATTAAATGATGTATTTATACTAATGGATTTGTCTAAAGGTGACTGACTCAATATGATAGATAAGTGAATCTGATGGTTGAGTTGAAGATATATATTTTCTTATCTATATAAGAAAAAAAGAATTGGAAAGAACTTGATGTGGATGAAATAGAGAAGTTGAAGAGGTAAGAGAATCAAAAATGGAATATTGATCTCTAAGAATAGGCTCAATAGTGAAAGAGATAAAATCCCTATCAAGAGTGGTTACAATTTGATGATAGGTAATAAGGTTCTCACTTTTACATTGATAGTCACCATTAACTTGACAACAAATAAGTTGATAATCACCTAAAGCGTGAAGTTATTGAATGTCTAAATAAAGAAAATATATCATACCTAAGATAAAATATTCATAATCATCCATATTGTTGGTGACATCAAAGGTGAAATGAAAATATAAAGGAATGATCTTACCAAGAGGACTATTTAGAATGCAACCTGCCCCAACTCCTTGAAGGAATTTAACACCATCAAAGTGAAGGATCCAAGTATCCTCATATAAGTTGACATTGATTTTAGGGAGCTCTAGGATAACTACCTTTGGTTTAGTAGTACCAGAGGGAGTGGAATATTCTTCAGGATTATTAACATCAAAATTAATAGTAAAGCTATGAAAATAATCTTTAAGATAGCTATCTTGATTAAAAACATCAATGTAAAGAATATTTTAATCTAGAAGGTCATATCAAAGGGAATAAGTGGATAAAATTGGAGTGGAAACAAGTTGGTTAGCTATGAATTTACCTTTAATAGCATTTTAAGTGACAATGCAAAGATCAAATTCCATAAAAAGGACCATCTATTTGCCAATTCTATCTACAAGAAGAAAGGCTTTAGAGAAGAAATGATGAAGGGGTTAGAATGAATAATGACATAGGTATTTTGGTAAAGCATATAATGATGAAGATTTTTATCCATAAAATAGATAGTGAGGAAAGCATGCTCAATTTTGGTATAAAATGTTTCATAGTCGATGAGGACTTGCCTAATGTGGTAGATAACATACTGTCTTCCCATATCATCTTGTTGGGAAAGCATTACCCCAACTGAAATAGGTGTGGAAGAAGTATATAGAATCAAAGGTTTATCATTAGGAGGATGATGTGTAGGTGGGTGAAGTAATGACTATTTCATGTTATCAAAGGATTTTTGGCATGGATCCATCCATTCTAAAGTAGTATTTTTTTGAGAAGGGAATTAATAAAGTGATTTTGATATGTCATTTTGGGGATGAATCATATAATTGCCCCAAGCTTGCCTAAATAAGTATGAATGTTAAGAATAAAATGAGGAATATGCATGTTGATGATGGAACTAATTTTGGTAGGATCAACATCAATGCTATGAAGAGAGACTAAGAATCCTAACAATTGACCAAATGTGACTCCAAAAACACATTTGTAAGGATTAAGTCTAACTTTAAATTTAAGAAGATGGTCAAAGATGATAGAAATATCAAAAATATGATTTTTACGATGCTTATATTTAGTAATAAGATCATCCACATAAGTTTCAACAATTTTATGAATGAGATCAAGAAAGATGTGATTTATTACACATTGGTAAGTGGTTCCAGCATTTTTGATATTGACAGGAATTTTGACATAGAAATAGGTGCCCCATTCCATGGTGAAGTAGTCTTATTTTGGTCTTCGAGAGTGATATGAATTTAATTGTATCCTAAGAAACCATCCATAAGAGATAACATTTTGTAACCAACTATAGAATCAATAATGGCATCTATTGAAGGTAAGGGGAATTTGTCCTTGGGACAAGCAAGATTAATATTATGGAAATCAATAAAAATGTGAATAACCATAATGAATTTCTTATGAATGGTAAAAATGCTAGCCACCCATTCAAAATAATCCATAGGTTTCATAAATTTAGCATCAATTAATTTGTTGATTTCCTTATGACAAAAGATTGAAAATTTAGGCAATTTTTTATTTGATGTATAGGTTTGACATTAGGATAAGTAATTATGTTATGAACCACTATGCTAGGGCCAATGCTAGGTATGTCCTCTTAGGACCAATTGAATAATTACAATATTTGTCAAATAATAAGCTAAGACTATCATATTACATAAGTGAAAGCTCTTGAGAAACTATAATTGGTTCAGGATAGACGGGGGTACCATATTCAATGTGAGTGGTTTCTTCGATAAGAATGGAATTATCATCTTGAAAGTGATATGGTACATTAGGAAAGTCTAAAATTAGATTTTTTTTAGAATCAATTCTAGTGATGAAGTTGTTAAAGCAAGGATTTTTAGTTAAAGTTTCCAAGTTTATGATGTTGCTAAGGAATTTGAGGTTCTCGATCATGGAGTAACTCAAGAATAGATTCATCACTAGGCAAGGTAGGAAGAGGACCATAATATTTGACATCTACTTCAATATCTTAATTTTTATTGCCATGGTTGTCATATTCAAAATGAATCTGACGGACATTGGTTGTCTTAGTATCAAGCATAATTTTAGGAGTAAAAGAAGTAGAAGAAATAGAAGAGATTGGTATATCAATGGATTTAATGATGAAAGAAAGATTGGATGTAATTATTAGATCCAAAGGTCTAGGAACTTCTGGAGGTTCTAGAGGTATAATTTATTCTACCACCCAAGTAGTATTAATAAGAGGAGGATTGATGGGAGGCACAAGACCCTCAAGATGTAAGGTACAATCTATAGAAATGGTACACACATCCTAATTAAAAGCATGGATTTGGGATAAATTTTTATTTTAGTGCAAGACATATAAATCTCTAGATTGAGCTTGGGTTGTGATATAGTTTTCATCATATGTTAGAGAAATCATATAATATTGAGAATCAAGGGGAGTTTTAGAAGGTGAAATCTCAATATTGTTAAATGTATGAGGAGACATGATGATAGGATCTTGAAATAATTTAGCCACTCCTAAATCATTATAAGTAAAGGCATATTCTAGTAAATAAGGTTCTTGAGCATTGCTTGGAGGGGAAAAGTTGATAATCTCATCAATAGGAGGAATAGTATGGTCTATTGGTAATAGATTAGGAGGAAGACATTGAAAAATATATGGAGGAAACTTGGTATTATTGCAAGTGTGTTACAAATCATTAGAATCCATAAGAGTAACTTGTAGATCAGGATTCATGTTGATGAACTCAGGTAAAGAAGCATTATTAATCTTAGGATTTGTAGGAATACAATATTAAGGTTTAGGATTAGGAAGTTGAATGCTCCATGGATTGGGATCAACTTCATGTTTTTAATACTTTCCATTATGTAATAATTTAATACATTGAATATCAGAAGAATCAATAAATCACATTTGATGAGTCCATGGATAACCAAGAAGGATATTGTAAGATAAATGAAGATCAAGGACCATAAGCTTCATTTGAATGGTCTTAGGTTATATGGTTAATGGAATCCAAATAAAACCATGGTAAGTAAGATAGGATTTCTTAAGATGGTCTTTGTTATAACCAAGTTATTGTACAAGCCACAAGGATGTCACATTAATACTAGAGCCTTCATAAACTAAGAATTTTTTAATAAGAGTGGTATTAATGGTTATTTTAATAAAGAGTGGTAGATAATCATCATAAAAAATAATTTCATTGTTAATCATGTCCTTTTCAAGGAATTTGATGGAAGGTTTGAAAGAGGGATATGAGGTTTCAATGGTGTTGACATTAGTAGGTTGAGAATTAATAAAAGGTGGTTTTTCATCTATGAAGGATGGATCTTCAATTTATTGAAGTTGTTAAATGAGGAATTTTTGATGATAGGATGAAGTGTAAACCAACTCTATAAGAGGAAATTTACAAGGCATAGAGTTGATTTCTTCAAGAAAAATCCAACGAGACTTAGAAGAACCAACATGATTTTTAGAAGGTAAATTAGTTTTGAAAGGTATAGATGTGGTTGGAAGATTGGAAGGATGAATCTGTTCCTCAAGTGCTTATGAATAAATATTAGAGGTGGTTTTATCTTTAAGAAGTTGTTATTCTAAGGATGGCTTTTTAGTCTTGGTAACAAGATCTTTGTGAGCCAATTTATGACAATAATTAACCTTGGTAGTGTTGGCATATTGAGATTTGTTATAATATTTATCATAATTGGCATTGATGAAATAAACATCCTTGACATTTTCTTGATTTTTAGAAGATTTTTGGTTATTGGAGGCTGAATCTTTGAAAGTTTTTCATTTTTGGTAAGTAACAGTGTATTCTTGATGTTTTGGGAAGTAACAGTGTATTCTTGATGACAAAGTTTGATCATAGCTTCATGATTGAATAAATCACCTAGCATATAAGAGACAAAAAATTTATTGATCCCTCTACAAAATTCATGATAATTCCCAATGTTGACATGGAATGATAAAACTTGATTAGGGTCATACCACTTAAGAGGAGAATTGGGATAGATGAAAGGTCTTGAGGGTGGTAAAAATTGTTTCATTTATTGAATTGAAAGAAGTGTATGAGAAGGTGAAGGAACATCAGTTTTGGTAACCCCTATTTTAGTTTGTGGAGAATTACTAGTAATATCATTATATGTTTAGAAAGATCCTTTGAAAAGTTTAGGATTAGGTTTGAATTGCTTCATAAGAAATTTTTTATGCTTAGCTTGATCAAGAGCTTCATTAAGTATTTAAGGAGAAAAGGTTTGAACGTTATATTGGAGAGTAGGAGTTAAAGTCATGACAAAAAGTTTGAATAATTTATCATCATTCAATTTATGATCAGCTTTATGAGCTAAAGATTTCCGTTAGATAATAAATTTATGAGCTTATTTAGTTGGGGATTACTTAGCATTGATAAAGTGGCTAAGACAATTTTCAAGAAGATCTTTGTCTTGAAACTCTAACAAAAGGATTAACTAATTTTTCAAGTTTCCAAATAGAATGTTGGGGTAGTTGATTATACCATTCTAATACATCACCAATAAAAGTTTTGACTAAGATTTTAGTAGTGGTGAATGTATTATTTTGGATCCACTCTTTGTAAATGTTACCAAAGGCTTTAATAAATGAAGCAGGGTCTTTAGTCCCATCATATTTGATTGTTGGAGATATGTTACCAATATTAGTGGAAATAATGAAGGGGGATAAAGGCTCATTTTTAATGGTTTGAAGCATATTATTATTCATTATGGGTTGAATAATAACATTACTTGAGGCATCCCTAAGAGGTGGAGGAATATAATTAGGATTAGCTTGAGGATGAATAGTTGGAGGTTGATTAGCCACATTCATTAAGTGTTATTGAAGTTGTATCATTTGGTTTGTATTAGAATTTTGCATAATGTTCATTTGTTGATTAACTTGAGATAATAGTTGGGTTATATCAAGAGGTGGGTTGGTGTTTGTAGGAGCACTCCCCATATTGGTATTAGGGAGAGGATTGCTAGAAGAAGGATTAGTGAGATTGTCAAGTAAACTTGTATATATCACTCCCACATTAGTTTGAATATTTTGAGAATTTTTTTGATAAGTATAGAAAATATTAGATCCATCAACTTCATCTTAAGGTGTTATTTACACCATATTGTAGTTGATAGATGAAGGAGAGGAAGAGGTGCCCTAAGAGTGATGATGCTCTTAGGAGGAAAAGAGAGGAAGAAAGGAACATCCCATATAATAACTAAATGGATTCAAGCTATATAAGAAGATTATGATAGGATATTTCATTGTAACTGAAGAGAGATGGATAGAATGTAAAATTAGAAGGATAAAGAATTAGATTGATAAATAGGTAAAGTAGGAAATAGTAAAGGGTCAACTAAGTTGATCCAATATATAAAATAAGGCCTGTAAATGATATAGGGTTGAATAGGTCAATCTAATAGAGTGAATAGGGGTATGAAAAAGATAAAAACTAAGTTTTTGACTATACAGGGTTGACTGGGTTGATCTAGTATAGTGAACTAGGGATGAAATCACATTGGGTTGATTGGTTTGATCAAGTACAATAGGTAGGGAGAAAGAACAAGATGATAAAAAATTTATGAATTGAAACAAGATATTTCTTGCAACTAATCTAGGAAAGTAAGAGCTAAAAGGAAATAAATAGTCAATTGGATTAATGTTGGTCAGTCCAATTGAGGCACATAAAAAAAAACCTTGTACTAACATTAACTAATGCAAGTTTTTTTAGACATAATTGAATGAAGAGAAAATAATAAACTTAAAAATTAAATCTAAGTAGTTGGTCAACTTTATTGTTAATTATATTATTAAGAATAATTTTAATGTGATTAGAAGTTGGCTATAAACAAGGTACTAGATAACAATGTAAGGATTGTTTCAAGTAGTTTGGGTTGAAAGGGAATATAGTGGTAATGATTTCAGCTTGGTATTGGGTCCTATCCCCTCACTTTACACAATATATTGATAAATATGTTAGGAGCTTAGCCAAAATATATAATTAACTATGCTTTATACTTGACTAGAGCATTAATTCAACTTCCCCTTGGTGATGAAATCTAAGTAAGATGGCATAAGGTAGAAAATATATTGAAGTTATTTTAAATATTATGTGATTTGGTCATGTGTATATAAAATAAAAATATTTAAACTAAGTGATTAATTGAAAATCCCCTAATTAGACTATGTGTATTATTCTAAACATGCAAACAACCAAAAAGAAGTGTGTGAGTTAATTACTAACAGTTATAAGGTTAATTCAAACTTTAAAAAAAGGTATAGTGCTATAAATATATGCATAAAATATAAAATAAGGTTGATAGGGTCAAACCTATACTATAGAAGCAAAGTCTAAAAATAAACTGGGTTGAAAGTGTGAATCTAGTTGTTTTAGACAACACATAAAACATAGAATTGGGTTGAAAATGTCGATCCAGTTGACTATGTAAGGGTAGTTTTGAAGATTGAAAACTATGAAAGGAAAGATATAAAAGAGAAAAAAAGATAAGTAGAAAGGAACCTTGGTGGATCAAAGATGCAATTAATGAGATTATTGGTCTAGAACCTGGAAGTGTGCTTGAGAAACCTATAAATTAGGTTGACACTATCAACAATCTATACATGAACCTATTGAAAAGTGGTAAAACTATAAGGGGTAGACTGGGTTGTCCTAGTAGGTTAAACTAGGTATTTAAAAGGCTAAAACTTGTATTGGGTTGGTTGGGTCGATGCAATTGACTATTCCTGAAACCTGTATACAGAGAAAAAGAGTTGGGTAGACAAAATTGATCCACAATGTTAAAAAAATATGATAATAATGATGATCAAAATAAAAAAATAAATGAAGGAGAAATTGAACAAATATTGTAAGGGTTATTTCACATTAGGTTCACTAGAATGTATGCAATCAAAAATGCATCATGTATATGAATTAATCCTAGATTGAATAAGATAAATCATATCTATAGTTATGATTGGGGATACACTTGTTAAGTCAAACCTAATTAGGGTTTAATTTGTATCGCTTGTCACAACCCATCATGCTAAGAAGGGTTCCAAAGCTTACATTTTAACACAATCATACAACAACCCTAATGGAGTCCTAAGGTTTAAAACATTCATTTTATTCTAAGAACAAGAAAGTAAAATCTATTCTAGTGCACATTAAAGCTTGTGGCATAAAGTCAAGGTTAGAAATAATAAATCAAATATGTATAGGGAAATTTAAATAAACTAAGTATGATTAACACCCTAATACATAAAATATGAAAGATAGTATTATTCAAGACAACACTTATTCTAATTCTATCTACTAAAAGAGAGGATTAAAAAGTTAGAATATACTTACCTAAATGTGATCCCATCAAGACTCAATCTCTCCCTTGGCCAAAAGGGCTTCGCAAGAGGTTGTTTTGGTTCATAAGGCTGAATCTGTAAGGCCAAAGCATCCAAGACCTATCCACAAGATTATAATATCCAAATAATAAACCTAAGGTAAGTCTCCTCAATTAGAATGGTGGAATAGTAGATTATGAAGAAGCACGAGTAAATAATAACTATTGATTGCACATATGAATAATGATTGAAATGATCTTGTATATATAAGTATATCTTACCCTAAATCCTTCTAATAACATTGGATATACAAGGTTGACATAGTTGACCCAGTGTGTTTCCAGGGATAATTTACCAAATCTAATCTAGGTCAACCAAAGGGCTAACAAGCCAAGAAAGTAAAGAATACCCCTAAACTATGTTGGGTTGACCTAGTCAACCAAATACAACCAATAGTCCAAAAGGAGTTTAATATAATAAAATGAGTAATAAAAGAATAAAATACTAGAGGAATACACAAGGGAATATTAGTAGCTTAGGCAAAGGTTTTGGAATTTGGTTGGATTGGTAATAATGTGGAAACAAGGGACAACAATCCTCACAGCACCAAAGGTCTTCCCACCCCTTTCTCAGTGCACCCCTTAGGGCATGAATTTAGACAGATTGAGTCTTGATGGGTTCCTAAAAGATGTAAAGTGTGAGTAATCAATAAAATTTAAAAATATTATGTGTATACAATACAAATCTTGGTTGCTAATGTAGTCTAAAGGAGGAGGGCCTATAATGGTAATCTCTGAGCACTATGGATCTTGGTTAATAATGCAAGATAAATGAGGAGGGCCTATAATTATAATATTTGAGTGTTAGAGAGATTGGGTGATAACTTAGGCCAAGGGAAGATGACCTAAAATGGTAATCATTAAGCATTGTGAAGCTTAGTTGCTAACACATGCCAAAGGAGAAGGTCTTGGAATGGTAATCCTTGGGAATTATTGAGCTTATTTTTTAATTCAATTCAAAGGAGGAGGGCCTATAATGGTAATCCTCAAGAACTATAGATCTTAGTTGCTAATGTAAGCTAAAATAAGAGTGTCTATAATGGTAATCCTTGGGCACTATGGAGCTTGGTTGCTAAGATAGGACAAATGATTATTACCAACATAAGTAGTGGATCACGTAGTATTATTAGTTAAATTAACCCCAAAAGGTAAAACTTGGTACTCTAATTGGCACAAATAAGGGTGGTATTGGCATATTATAATTGGAATTTTGGTGCTTGTAAATTAGAAATTAACCCAAAGAGGGTGGTCTTTATTCTTGATAATTGGCATGACCCCAAAGAGGGTGAATTTGGTATCATTAATTGGTATGGGTTTATTTGGCATGGTCTAAGTATAATTAATTAAATGGATTTGATTGGGAGGGTATAAATGGGATAAAAATGACTCTAATTGGATTAGAATGCAAGTTACTAAAAAACTTGATTTGTCATGACTATGAAAAATAGTTTGAAACACTTTATCTAGACACAATCAAATAGGTAATGAAAACAAACTTTTAACGAATAAAAATTGATCTAGGCACATAAATTTTGAAACACTCTTAAATATAATAATCATTATTTGAAACAAATGGCATGCTTGGTCTAAAATAGAAACTTGTAATCAAGGTAAGTCATGGTAAAAAAAACATAGTCTCTAGGCAAAGGTCTTTAAAAATCAAACTAAAAATTAATCCAAATTTGCACAATCTATAGAAAGAAAGGTGAACCATTCAAATCCAAATTATAAATAAGACTAAAAAATAATCCAATTATTTTAGATTCTAACTTCAAAATGATAATTTCAACTAAGATTTTGAAATACTTGTATTTTTTAATAAATAATAGCCTAGACTCAAATGGATAACATGTCAACACATTTTGGAATAAAGTTACACAAATGGTTTTTTACTTAGTTTCGAATAAAGTAAAAATTCTTAGAATAAATTGGTAATATTAAAAACATCTCTTTTAACAAGAGAAAAATAATGTGGTCTTTAAAAATATGTAAGGCAAATGTTTGTAATGATTTTAGCAATATAACACTTCTTGACTCAAAGTGGCAATAGTAGCATGCATTTTTCATTGAATATTTTGACTTGTTTTTGACATGAAAATAAATTTTAGACCCTAAAACAAATTAAATTAAACATAATAAGAAAATAACCTAAGTTCACATCCTACCCTAATAACTAACAAGGTTGCATAGTCTCTGCCAAAGTTTCAAATGATATACCAATGCTCAAAAGGAAGTAATTGTTAATTAAAAAATGCAAGAGTGCATGTAGGTAGATTTTTTATACCCCCCTCTATCTCTCAATCATTGATACATGTCATGAACATAGAGTGTCAAAGTAACTCATCATTTGGTTGAATATTTTGTTGTAAGTGGGGTTAAACATGTATGGCTAACATGAGGGATTAATCACATCAAATGAGTCCAAACTACATAACTTTTTATTTAATTGTCTATTATTTTGCATAAAAAATTCATC
Organism: Torreya grandis; assembly: GCA_037957365.1. Lineage (NCBI taxonomy): Eukaryota > Viridiplantae > Streptophyta > Pinopsida > Cupressales > Taxaceae > Torreya > Torreya grandis. The sequence continues at coordinate 37,143 of JARHVA010006398.1, forward strand.
CATTTACTTCTTAGTTAATTTTGATGTCTAATAGTGGCATGGCCTAGGTACCTATTAGGATGGTTAAGCTAACTAACCACTACCATCCCATATAATGGTTTACCTAGTTTGTATACCCAATCATGGAATAGGGTTGGAATAATTCTAAGAGATGAAACCCTTAATAAAAGTCATCCTAAAGAGGTTATGAACTCCCACTCACAAGCCAATGCTAAAAAATAAATAAATGAAAATGGAGGAATTTTAAGGTCATTTCTAAGTCACCCAAGTCACTCATCGATTGGGGAAATCATACACAAATTTTATTCACTTATATGACTTAAACAAATAAGAAAAAATGATGCAATTTTGATCACCCAAGTTCCCTAAAGGGGATGGGGGAGAGTATACATGCAAAGTTTTGCAAAAAAAAACTAATGTAGGAAATTAAAACTAAGTATTTTTGAAAAAAAATTTAAATATCTTAGGAACAATAATCTAATGTTTATTTATATTTTTATAGAACTTAAATAAATGTGAAGTGAAGTTTATATTCTGAGTGTTTGAACTTGTAACTTTGAAGAATAAAAGGTAGATTTGTTTTGAAATTAATTTTTAAGCATAAAAAATAAAAGTGTGAATGACTTTTAAAGTGATTAAAAATTCTCCTTTTGACATAATTTCCTATAATAAATGTTAAGGGGTTCACTTGTGTTTGATTAAAATGGTTAGTCCAAAAACAACTTTAAATTTTGAAGCTCTCAATTTTTTAACATAGGTTTGACAGTAATAATAGTTGGTTAAATTTTTAATTGGTAGGAGATGTAAAATTTGTCAGTCAATGGAAAAGCTAGCAATAAATGGGAAAATGGTCAAGTTACAATAAAAAGTTATTAATCGATGGAAAAATGACTAGGTGATGGTAAAAACTATCAGCAATGGCAATGATTGTTAGGTGATGGTAGAAGTTATCATGAAATGACAAAACTATCAGGTGATGTCAAAGCTTTTAGGTGATGGAAAAAGATGTTAGTAAAAAAAATAGTTTTTGGGTGATGGTGGAAGCTATCAATCAATGGAAATGTGGTTAGGTGATGGAAAATCTATCTGACAATGGTAAAATCTATTAGTAACAACAACACATATTAGGTGATGGTGATGCTATCAAGTGATGATAAAAACTATCAGTGATGATAATGGGTATTGAGTGATGCTAATGTTATCAAGCCAAAGTAGTATAATATATCAGTTGATTGACATTCATAAGAGGGTTTTATTACAAACTAATGAAGATCTAAGTGGCATAGTTAAGCAATCGAGCAATGTACTTGAGTAATTAAATAGTGTAATCATAATAGGTTTCTCTTATAAACTAATGAACAGTCAAGGATCAAGTGACATAGTCATAAGATGGTTCTCCTAAAAAATAAATAATATTTGAGCGGTGTATTATAGAATTTGAGTGGTAAATTAAATAATTTGAGTGGCATAATCATTGTTTCTTGAAGGATAAAGTTGACAACCAGATATAGGAAAACTAACAAAGTTGTAGATTAGCAGTGGCAAAGTTGTTGAAATAAAGATAAACAATAACACAAACTTTTAAGGAAAAATATCTATAAACATTAAATTTTTAATTTAACATTTATTGGATTTTAAAGGTATAATATTACTCCCTTAGTGGTTTTAGTGTGCTTGGTCTCACCGAGCATGCCATTATGTAGTGTAGGATTATGAAAAAGATTTTTTAGCTTTCTCTTATTAGTGGAATTTTAAACCCTCAATATTAATAAACTCAAGGAAATAAATAAATACTTGCATACATATTTGGGTGATAAATAAAAAATCTAATCATAAATACAACTAATAAATAAATACAACAAAACACCTTTACCTCCCTTATCACTAAGCTTGTTTATTGGCATGTGAGTGAGTTGGTTATCATCTTATGTGTGTAATGGATTCTTTTGGTCAATACATTTTCATTATGGGTATCACCTCTCCTTGTCCACTTTTGAATTATCCTAGCTTGTCTTGGTAAAATGAATCTATCTCTTAACAATTTAGCATTATAAATTTGGCTTGAGATCTTCTTGTTTCTAATAATTTAACATTATAACTTTGGCTTGAAAGCTTGTTTAAAGAGAGGGTGGAATTTATTATTTATAAGTTAGGAAAATAAATTATGGTATTTAGATTAAAAATGAAATGTGTGGTTGAGTTTGATTCGAAAATGTAATTAATATTCTTTAATTAATAAACATGACTCATAAATCCATATATTTGTTAGTTTATTTTTGAGTGATTGACAACTCTAAAAATTAATGATGGAGAGGCTTGATATTTTGCATTATTGAATTTCAAATTTTATATATTCATTAATTATACATGGATTATTTAACTAAGAACTTAATTGGGTTTAATCAATTACTTAAATTTGATTAGTCTTTTAACCCTTTCTAAAAGTTGGTTAAGTGCCCCACTCAATTGGTTGAAAATATCAGTTCATTTTGTTGTAACCTAACTAGGGATGAATCCATGGGAGGTTATCATTAAATATAGGGTAATACCTAAAATAAGGAAACCTCTACATGATTATGGATATTTTCATCTGATGTTTGAATGAATTTTGGCATTTTAATGATTTCTAGGCTCCATTTACATTATTTTCTAGAAATTAGTCTGAATTCTTATTAGACATGAAATACATCCCAAAAGGAGTGTCTAAAATAAGACCCTATAGACCTATAATCTTCTTTATTATCATCCTTGTGGTTTCTTGAAAATCTATTTTTTTACTTTCGCCAGACTCTATCCAACCTTCTATACCTCTATTTCTTACTTACTAGGACATTATACAAACCCTGAAGACTTATTATAAACCATCAACCTATTAAAAACATGATGGACACTTGACTACAGACCTTGATCATCTAAGATAAAGTTTGTTTCCTTCCTTTTCATGTCAATAGATGCATTTTCATTCTTGGATACCTATGTAAATTTTGATTTGGAGCTTTTAGATGTAATAGAGAGTAAAATGTTAAGAAACCTTCTTGAAACCTAAATAGAAATACCTCAAAAAAGATAAAAACTACTTAGATATATTTTTATAAGATCTTGGAGATGTGTAATAGGCTTGATCATGGAATTGACTAGGCTTTTAATCAAGTTGGAATTTTTAAGGAGTCCACAAGGAGGTAAGATAGGAGGGAAAAACAAAGTCAATGATATACTTTGAGAAAGAAGTATCGACTTAGAGGACTTGAAGGATTTTAAATACTTATAAATGACTTTTGTGTCTCTTTTCTTAATGTTACACCCCATTTTAATTACATAATGAATGATTTTAATACCTTTTTGATATGTTTTTGCATTAATAAACACCTTTTAATATTTTTAGTCATCAAATAGGCTTTTATAAGGGATCATAGGATCTCATTAATTAAAATATGATTAATAGGCTTTATGAAACATTCAAAAGTATTAAAAAACCATTATTCATTCATCAAAACCTAATTTTTTCTAAAGTGATCCACATGAATGTACTAATAGGTCATGCTTAATTGATCTTGGCCTATAAGTCATGTTTCTAGAATGTGAGGTTATGCGAGATCAAGGGGACTTAAAAGGTTGACATTTTGGTGACCTCCAAGGGTTTCTTACCTACTAATCAAGGATCCAATATCCTTGTGTAAGTTTTTTGGGCATAGGAATCACTGAAGGCCTTGTAAAAGTTAATCTAAAAGTAAAACCATGAAAATATCATCCTTGGCTAGTCTATAAACAAACTCAAAAAACCTCAAAACACACAACAATAAATCAAATAAAAACAAACAAAGTGAAAAAAACACCTAGAGGAATGATAAATGACTACACTAATATGTATAAGGTTTGAAAAATACCTCAAAGGTAGGGTTTAAGATGTATCCCATTGACTGGGATAGGTAGTACTTATCTATTTAGTTTTGAGAGTTAGAAATAATTTGCTTGCTTGAAATTGGTGATAATATATGGGCCACTCTAAATGGCATAAAACTTTAAGTGTCTTCTAGTTTTAGATTTGTCTTCATTTTATTTCAAAACCAAATCTCCTTAATTGAATGTTCTAAAAACATTGTTGTTAAAATTTATATTCTCTTGAGCTTGATGAGTGTGTATTGATTGGTTTCTTACCTCTTCTAGCTCTATCAACTTAGTCAATCTCACTATCATTTCATAATTTTCTAAAATTTGAAACTATTGTGAAATATCTATAAAAGGTAACTCAAATGCCAAAGGAAGCTTGACCTCTCTCCCATACACCAACATGAAGGGATATTTCTTAATGGATCTCTTAGGTATGATATTATCATCCCAAAGGGATGTTTTAAGTTTGTTATGCTAAGCTCTTTGATTATCTTCCATTATCCTCTTGATAATCCTTATCAAGTTATTATTTTTAGACTCAGTTGAACCATTACCTTGAGGGTAATAATTTGAAGAGTTCTTAAGATATATCCCATGATTAACTTACCATTCACTAATTTGAGTGCCTATAAAGGATTTAAAATTGTTATAAATGATATTAAATGGGACACCAAAACTTGTAACAATACCTTCAAGGAAATATAGGATGTAAGTCTCATCATCCTCTTTTAATACAATTACTTTAACCAAATTAGTGAAGTAATTTGTGGCTCTCAACTCCCATTCATGGCCAACACTATAAGGTGGATTTATCATAATAATGAACTCTAAAGCCCACTAAACAAAGGCTGATATGTTTTAATAGGATGAAGATGAAGGGTAAAAACCTTTGATTTCCAATGAATTAGTCACACTCTTTGTAATTTCTCACCCACTTGTGGCCATCGCTAGACAAATCAAGCCAATATTAACTAGCTCTCATGATTTTAATAAGATTAGTCCTTGGTGAGAAATGACCTCTTAATAGGCCATCATGGAACTATTTAAGAACTTTAGCACCATGATTATGCTTAATACAACTTAATAACACTCCAAATATATCCTTTAAAAATAAAAAATTGTCAACAAGGACAAAATGAATGGATTGTAACTTGAAATACCTCCTCTCTTTCTTGTCAAGGCCTTTAGTATACTCATTTATAACAACACAACCATGTCATTTATCCATCTATTTGAAGGGGAAATTTTAAATGATTATTATTATTGTAACATGTATATTGTCTTCTTATCAGCTTATGAGTTTACTCAAAGTTGCTCACACAATCCTCTCCTCACATGATTGGTGATTTTGATATGTACATAATATTCCACAATATTTATGATCCATCCAACTCTCTTCTCATTGACCTCCTTATACAAAATGAACTCTTTCACACTTGGATGAGACACCATTAACTATATTCTATTATTATAAATCATGTGTCTAAATGTTTTGAGAGTGCTTATAACATCAAATACTTGTTTTTCAATAAAATTATACTTATTTCATAATATGTTAGTTCTTAACTAAAAAATTATATTAGCTACTCCATTATATCATTATTTTTTTGAGTTAGTATAAATGAAATACCCTCACTTCCTCCAAAGCTATAAAAGATGAAGTACTTGTCATATTTAGGATTTAAATTAGTATAATTTGGGGAAATGGCTTGTTTTATACTCTCAAAACTATCATTACCTTCCTTTGACTAGTTTAAAACATTATTATTTTTTATAATGGAGGTAATAGGTTTTAAAAAGATGCAAAATTATGATATAAACCTCCTCATAAAGTTTATTCTCCCTGAGAAGCTTTGAAGACATTTCTTATGGATTTGGATATAAAGATACAAAATGACATTCACTTTCTTTAGATAAGTTTCAAGACCATCCTTTAAGACTATGTATCCTGACAGTTTTCTCTCATGATAAAAAAACACACACTTTTTAGGATTAAGAGAGACTCCAAATTCCATACCCATGCTAAATACTTCCCTTAGATGATCCAAATTCTCACTTTCATGTTTTTAAAAAGTAGTTTTTCCATCCACATAAACTAAAACCATGTCATTAGGGAGACATTTAAAGTCCATAACCATTTCTAGTTGGAAGGTTACATAAGTATTGGTCAACCAAAAGGTCATATTATTATAATCATGACGGTCCCCCATTCAGTTGTAAAGGTTATTCAAAATAGATATGATTATTAAAATAGGATTTGATTATATCTTGAATATCCATCTAAAAGAGAAAACCTTTCATCTCTAGCTTCTATTTGAAGTATTTATTCTATGGATGGAATAGGATAATGGTCTTTTAGAGATGATCTATTTAGGTCTCTAAAATATACACATAGTCTAATCTCTCCATTATTCTTCCTAACCATAACTGGATTAGCCACCCAAGAGGAATGTTTGATTAAGGAAATGATGTTTGCCTTTATAAAGTTGGACAGATCCTTCTTCGTTAAGTGTTCAACCTTAAGATTTATTGTCCTTTATTTTTGCCTAATGGTCTTTTCATTCATATCCATTTCAATGGTATGTTTGGATAATCCTCTATCAAAACCTAAAATATCCTCATAAATCCATGCAAACACATCATCATACTCTCTATAAAGATAAATGAATGATTATTTTTTATAATTTCTTCATACCTTTCCAAAATTCTCAAGCTTGTCATTTGAGATGACCATTTTTCCAAAATATTAGTCTTTGTTAATTATATGCATCCTTTCTTTCTTGAGTTGATCATCAGAATTAAATAAAATCTCCAAGGTTACCAACCCTTTTCAAAACTTTTTGGTCTTCAACTAGATGATTTGATCTACATATTTCTCTTGTAACTTTGACTAATTTTTAGTAGAATTTTTTTCTTCTTCTTGCAAAAACTTAACAATTTGTTTATCACTATCAAACACTTATCAATTGGTTTTATTATCTAGAATTATTGGTCTAACCACAAGCTTAACATGATGATAAAAGCATTTAATGTTGTATTCAAGGATGTCATATTGTGAACAAAATATTTCAATCCTATCAACATATGTTTTTGAGCTCTTGGTACCACTTGGATGTTGAAAACATCAAATTCTTCAACTCGATCCCAGTCTCTATATTTATAGGCTTTTCGAAAGTTATTTTTAGCTACACTTTGATCTCTAACTTAATGTATGATGAGATCACTATCTAAAAACACCTATAACACTTTGATTCCCCTCTTTTGTGTTAATTTTATACCTTGGATCAATGATGTATATTTAACTACATTATTAGTATAACTAAATTGAAGTCTAAATACAAAGAATAATATCTCTATTTTAGGAGAGATCATCATTAAACTAGTACCAAAACAATTCTTACTTATTTAACCATCAAATAAAAGATTCCATGTTTTATAAATATCTTCTTATGACTTTATTAGGTTAGGTATAACATGATTTTCCACATGCATGCAATAATTACCTAACTCTATTTCTTCTGTATGATCATATAGATCAAAGTCATACTGTACCTTTACCTAATAATCAATAAAAAAGTATGAAACTTACTCCAAGGATGTGGTATCCTAATGAATAACACCATCTTCCTCTATATCATGCATAGTGTAATTTATATTAATAGGGCTAGGCATATATGGCTCAATATGATCTTTAGAGGTAGGTTCAACTTTGATGGTTACCCTTATCCCATATCTAGTCCTAAGAATCATATTTGACCAATTAAAAGATAAATATCTCCATAATTTTGTATTAAAATATCTAAAAAGTCATATAAAAAAATAGGGATGGAGGTCAATATCTGTAATTCCTTGAAAGATGAAAAGACTTAGACATGCATGAAGGGTAAGATTTAGTTTTTTTATAACTCTCATTTTTTAATAATAGTACCATATAATTGGACAAACCCATTAGTGATTGGTGTATATTATATGCCTAACAAGTTAATAATATTCTTTGGATTAACATAGCTACTATCTCCATAATCAATCATACAATCATAGACAAGATGCTTACCAATGATTAGGGATATGTATAAGGGAGATGGCTTATTGATCTTACCTTTTTCTCTTTCCTTTAGCTAGCATAAAATTATAGGAGCAGCTAATGTACCCTTTCTAGTTCAATTGTGTAATGAAAATGGTTCAATACCACTTAAAATAAATCCCTTTGTAATGGAATGGAGAGTGTTTCCCACATAGTCACATTCATATTGGTTTTTGTCATTTGTTCCACTATACTAAATGGAATATGACCAAATTTTGACTAGAGTTTGGTAGCAATAACATATTATTCTGATTTTTAATTGATTAAGGGATGATTTTTAGACTGATTATCCCTCCTAATAGTTTGATTTTCTTGTAGCTTAGAATATTTAGTAGTTTTACCTTCTTTTATAGCTTCTTATGGTGTTTAAGAAGTAGATTCATGACTAATCATGGAAGATGTTTCTCATTCCATTACTCTCTTCTTGGACCTTATGTTGTCTACAATAAGATTTATTCACTTATTTACTACTTCATTATTATTTAAACCATAAAAATAATTCTCTTTCTAGTTCAATAAGGTAGACTCACTTGTCACCTATTCTTGAGTTCTTCCCCTTTTGGAGTTGATTCCACTTATTATTCTTGTAGTTTTGATGCACTTTAAACCATTAGAGCTTTGATAAGAACCCCATTTATAAAATCATTTTGATTATTGGGTTGGATACATGGGTAACACCATTCATAGTCTTGAACTAATATTTTTTAAACAAGAACAATATCCTTGGAAGAACTAGCAGCAATTGATTTTTGGGTGTTCAAGGACCTAGTATAACCTATTTGGCCTTGTCCTTAGGAATTAGCTTAATAAGGTTACATATTGAGGTGATTTGTTTGATTAAAAGATTTATATGATCTATTATTTTAGGCTTAAAACCTTTTCAAATCCACCAACTCATTTCAAAATATACAACTCATTAGAAGGGGTAATACGTGGATTTGGTTGACTAGTTACTCTAAGAAGAGGTGCCAATGTGGGATTATTAGGAAGAGGATAATGAAAAAGAGTATTAGTGGTTTAGGATCTATTTTTCCTTCTCATTAGGCATTTTTAAGATCTTTTAGAATCATCATAGGTATCAATTAAATTGGTTCCTCCCATTGACTAAATCATAACATCCACATCATTATTCAAGACTTTCAAAAATACATAAATGTAGTGCTTGGATAAGGCTTAACCAAAGATGGAATCCTATTAAAAGTTTTTTGGACCCTAAAATTAAATTATACCATGAGTTCATGATGGGATATTTTGATAGTGGTAAGATACTTCATTAAGGATAAATGGTGACATTTGTCCTCAAACTACTTGAAAAGATGCTCTCCTTGCTCATCCTAGTTATGTATTAAATTAGGATGCAACCCCTATACCATTAAGTTATTTTACCTTAATTAAAGTGTCAAGGAGCCTCATAACTACATTATTTGTTATAATTTTATACACCAAGAATATGTTGGCATTATCTTGAATGTGCTCTATAAGGGTAGAGGCATTTTCATCAGTGAAATAAGGTATACTTTTTAGGTATACTAATGTAATATCATGATAGTAAGTAAGGTAAAGAGGGATACATCTATTAAAGGTGATAAATATTTTATTTTTTGGTTGATATATGAATGGAATAGGAAGCAACATTTATCTTAGTTCAGGAAACCTACTAAATGGAGGTGTGGATTGGGACCTTGTAGGAGGTGCGGTTTGGGACCTTGAAGGAGGTGACCTATATCTTCTAATTCTCTTTATTTTTGTAAATAAAGTTAATTCATAAAATTTATATACCTTACCTATTGAATAGTATTTTTTCCCCACTCTAGGCATTAAAATATAGGATTGCTTAGAAACCAAGAACTTGTCTAGTTGTCAAGTACTTATAAAATGTCTTAAAATTTGAAACTTGATAAGAATAGCACCAAATTTATTATCTAAAAATATTGACTCAATGGAATTGAGTGCCTCATTGGGTGTTCCAAAAATATTTATCACATGAATATTACACATATTTGATTAGTAAGATGATTCAATGTAATAATGGGAACATCCCCAAGGTGTGGGACCTTGGCTCCTTGGGATGAACATTTGGAGAAGGCCAAATCCTTACTAAATTAAGTGCACATGATGTAAGATATTTCCATAGGAATATAATACCAATAGAAACACTTATTTATCATTAATACTCAGCTTATTATCATGTAAAATGGGATAGAGGTAAACTAAAAATCACAAATGGTGATGCATCAAAGTTTAGATAACTCCTCAACATGATTCAATTAGCACAAAGAAACATTTAGAATTGATAACTTGTCTGCACAATATTAAATTCACACATGTTTCACATAATTACTTTTAATTAATGTAAGAATCATAATACAACACTATAAGGGGTCATAATTCACCTTTAAAGGGATTAAATGTTGAGAATCTATAGTTAATTTTGCATAAACCTGATTATACACAACATACAACCTATAAAATAAAGTGATATACTTCTACATTAAGGTAAAAAGGATTATACATAAATATAAATGAATAAACTAAAATCCATAAGTAAATATCAACAACCCCAATGTTATACACAACATCTAATAAAATTGAATAAAGGCAAATCAATTCTTTAGTGATGTCAAGGCTAAAGCCTATGTTACAATTTTATTATGATCAAAATTTTGGTACACCAAAGTAAATGTCTTCTAAAAATTCCTTTTTTAATAAAATATAGAGATAAAAAGAAGTTAGAGAATAAGAACATAATAAATTACTCAACTACCTTCATCAATTCAAGTATGTCTAGGAGAAAGAGACCAACTTATGCATAGTAGAGGAAAAACATCCAATTATTACTCCATTTGTCTCTTTAAAGGGATTTCCCATGATATATTTGGTCAAAAATTTCCCTATGTCATTATGTTATTGGAAAGGACTTGGTCTTCTTGCCTAAAGAGCTTTGAAATTACCAATTCCCTCTTAGGTATACATGCTTATAAAGAAGGTAGTTGATTTTGACTTATTCTCTATGCTTTGATCCATGTTGAATCTCATGCACTAAAACTAGTATTAAACTAACATAGCTCACCCACTTATAGATTTTAAAAATGTTTGTCATGAATTCCAACTACCTTAAAGAGGTTACATATCTTTAGGAGCATGTTTTCAACTAGTTTCCATGTTTTGTTCACTCTCTCAATCAACTTGAACCATTCATTAGTCTAAAGAAGACTTGTTTCAGTCCTTAGAAACCTCTTTAGGATATTTCATGAATTTTATATGCTTGAGGAGGTTCAAAAAACCTTATAGTTAGGTTTTAATATCCTAGAACTCTATTTATTCTTTGAGTAGTCAGGAAGTTTTGGAAATAATCTTGCCTATCAATGATATTAGAGGATGCTTGAAACCTCTATTATTTATTATAACATTAATAAAACTTTTAAATATATATAAAACTATGTTAGTGTGCTCTTGATAACTCAAAAAAATCTTTATTTTATCATTACACCATAGAAACCTTACAACTTAACTTTTCAACATGTAGGTGCTCTTATAAGAGATAAAAAAAGCTTGGAAATATGATAATACCTTCATGAAAACATTAAAAATTTAATGCCAAAAATTTTGTTAGGTTTTGAGATCATGGAAATATTGTTTTGGTCTTTGTAACCCTCTATTCTCTACCTTGAGATTTTTATGAAGGTTTTGAAATGTTAAAACCCTCTATGTGCTCATAGAGACTTGAAAACACTATTCAAGATATGCTTCATGTTATGATTGTGTCATAGGAGTCTAAAGAGCACATAAATCTTAATCAGTTCTTTTTAGTGAAGATAATAAAAATCCATGCATAACAATACAATGAAACTAAACACTCTTACCTAAGAACTAGGGGGAGCATAACATAATGGAAAATATAAAAAAATAGATATAATAAGACACAAGAATTTTACCTCCCTTGTCAAAATTGATGTCCACATGTTGGAATAGTATATTTCCATGCTCATTCCATAGTATTATATATTTATATAGATGATTCTCCATTTTGGTATAATTTATCCCATGGCTAGTTGTGGCTTTTCTATGCTTGGCTTGGTTTGGTGTGGAGCTTGATATGAAATGGGCATTATAACATTACTTTGATGGATTCTTGAAGGCATTATTATAAAATAACCTTACACACAAAATTTTGTTTGTGTAGAGTGAGTGAATTTGTATTTATTCATCTTAGAACTAACTTTAACCTAAGCAGGTTAGGTTTAGTTCTAACTTTGGTTGAGTCTAGAATAACCTAGGTTGAGTTAGGTCAACCCTAGGTTGGGTCAAAGCACTAATGAAGTCTTAACAACTAATTTTAAGATATTTATGAGCCATGACAACTCACTTTAGATATTTTTGAGGTTATGACTCACCTTTTTAGAATATTTAGGAGGTAATAAATCACTTTATTATCTCTTTTGATATTTGACTTCACATTTGGATAAAAATTTCCTTTTAGATAAATGAAATTCACTAATTCAACTTGGAATTTTTACTTAGGCAGTTTAATTGAGATTTATTTTTTAATTAATATTTATTAATTTTTTTTGGATTTTGGTAATTATTTTAAATGTTTTGCATTAATAACTCAATAGGCCAAGAATGTCAAATTACTAGGTCATAGTTTGACTTGGGTTGAAACTAAATTAGGATATTGGTGCATACATGATAAATACCCTAAATAAGAAAGATTCACCATATTTTTAGGAAATTAAATCCATTAAGAATGAGAATTTAGACTTTAAAATGATTTCTAGGCTTAAATTATGTCATTTTATAGAAATTAAACTAAAACCTAGTTTAGGCATAAAAGTGGTTGAAATTGAGTGTCTATGATTTGCCCTTGTTTGAGAAGGCATTATAAGACATAGTCATAGTAAAATAGTTTCAAATAATGAAAAATTTCATCAATAATAAAATCAAGGTAATGAAGTAATGATTTTCTAAACAAAGTTTAGGAAGCCTATTATGCCCCTTGAGGGAGTGGCTGACATGTATGAATGATCGACAGTATCTCAAAAAGAAGCAAGAAGAAGAATAAAATTAACCCATGGATGAGATTAGTCTAATCAAGATAATGCTTGCATTCATTGATTAAAATACTAATTTGATCAAAGGAAATTATAAATAGTAATAAAGGTTAACACACTTATTTTCCCAAATGGGGATATAATCAAGGGTACATGTGTATGCCCCAATAGGGCGGATGGGTAAAAATAATGATTTTCTCAAAGACAATTATAACCATTTTCATGACCTAGATTGAATAATATTTTTTCTCTAATGGGGAAAATTTTATCATGATAAATTTGTTATGCCCTAGTATGATGAATTAGAAAGCAAAACTTAAGGATTTAACCTATTACATAGATTAAACATGAGCTAATGAAAATGTAAATGTGATGGTCAAATTATTTTTTAGACAATGAAGAAGCCATAAACAACCATGCATATGAGAATGTGAAAAATGATGAAATAAATGATTGGAATAATAATGGTGGTTGAGCTGACTTGAGATATGTCATGTATCTAAGTAGTACCTACATATTTTAAAGATACCTTAGGGCAATGTATTTCACCCATAAGGATTGATCAATTTGAATGATTTTATTATACCTACCAATGTGGATATGTTAATCATTATTAGCATTGATACAACCAAAATAGTCAATAACTTGGTTTAATCAAGGAATAGGGGGAAACTATTGATTTTCCATAGTTGGTCCAAGGAAGTTAACACAATGAACCCATCATCATAGATTGATGGTGAACTGGTATAGAAGATAAGTATGAATTTCAGCTACCTTATAGTATGGAGATGCACATCCAAACTATAAGGAATTATAATTCCTTTATGATTTAATTACTCTCTATTTGGGTGTTGTTTTAGATGTGTCAATTTGTGATTTTAGAGAATTATTACCTTTGCATTTATTTGATAGTCTCTATTGGCCTAATTTTTGGTTGTAGATTATGATATGATGCATCATAATTATGAATAACTATAATAACAATGTATATCCTAAGCATGGAAAATTTAGTTTAAATTCAAATATAAACAACCGAGGAATAAGATATGAATAATCAAATCTCAAGTGTAAATATTAAAAAATAAAAAATAAATCAATTGTATATCTATATACAAACATTCACAACCTAAGTACAAGATATGGATAATGGAGGCTTCAGTGTAATTAAAATGTAATAGACCTACAACAACCAAGGAAAGCACAAAAGGTAAAAAGGCAAATAAAATCAATCAAATAAATAATAAATAAATGAAAAAAATAAACTAATTAAACTAAACTAAAAAACAAAATAAAATGAACAAAGAAAACTAACCAAGTTCAATAAAAAATAATATACAAACAATGTTAGTCACAAATTTATTACAAATAGAATATAAATTATTCATGCATGTGTAATAGAGGTGTTACTCTTGGTGATAGGGTGACCCTTAAGATAAATAGAAATGACACAAGTAAATTAACACAAGTAAAACAACACAAGAAAAAAATGTTACAAGGTTCCTTTAGGTTATAGGGAACAACAAAAAAGGTGAGATGGTAAATAGTTACCCCTAGGCCAAATGAAGCAATAACACAAATAAGATATCAAATGTTACCCCTAGGCTATAGGATATAATGATGCACAAAACTAAAATGGGTGGGGGTGAATAAAATAAATATTAAGGGGTAGCCAAGATGACTCCAAATGCACTAGGTAGGTGAATGCTACCTACATAGTTCTATTGACACTAGTCCAACTTGAACTTCAGGGCAAATTTAATTCTCTAAGGATATGGGATAGAAGAAAATTGATGACAAAAAAACATGATTTAATTGTAAAATAAAATAGGAATGGTCTCAAAAATATCAAGTGCATAGGAAAATAGGGGTATGATGTTCACATCCATGAAAATGTCAACTCAAAAAACTTGCACAAGCATAAGAGCATGGTTTAGGCTAAAAGCATACTAAAATACAAAATGTTAGTATCCACAAATGAAATTAATTGTTAATTCATAGTTTTTACTACATATATGAGTTAGTTGGATAATAATCTCAAAAAATGCAGAGATAATTATTATAGTTTGTTCAAAAAATGGTGAGAACATTCAAACTTAAATTTCCTCGTAAAATGATAAGAGCGTAAGAAAAAAATAAGGATGAGAAAACTAAAAGATAAGTGTTACTTATGAAATAGATATAAGACCCATAATCCTTAACTCAAAGAAGTGGTCTCAAAGAAGTTATGGTGGTCAAGCTAACTTGAGATACCCCATGATCTAAGTGTTGCCTACATAGTCCATGTGGACCTTAGGCTGATGTAGTTCTCCCATAAATCGAAAGAAAAATACCAAGGCAGCCTAGAAATGAAGCTAGATAGGTAAGAAAGTCCATCCTATAAAATTTTTATTTATTTATATTTATTATGGAAATTCTAAACCAATTTTCATTATTTTGTGATTTTTAAGATTTTCCTAGGTCTTTTTCATATGTTTAAGGGTTTTCAAGTGTTTGAAATGTTTTTGGATTTTTTTAGGAATTTTAACTCAATCAGGAATTATGAGATACAAAATGGTCTAACTCACAAATTGATGAGAGAATTCAAACTTAAATTGATCAAAAAATGATGAGAGAGTGAATTAGTTTAATCATAAAATGGTGAGAGTGTTTAAATAATGGTGGATGAGCTGACCTCAATGTAAATTAAGCACTACCAACATAGTCCCACAAGACCTCAAGTCATTATAGTTCCACCTATAGTGGTCAAATTTTGAAAAGGATCACAATGTTTTGGTGTTTTTGGTATCTCAACTCAATAGATAATTATGAGATACAACATATTCCAAACTTGAAAAAAGGTGATAGCATGGATTAAAGATACTTAGAAATGGAGAGAGAATGACAAAAGGATGACTAAACTAACCTCAATGTAAATTGAGCACTAATTACATAGTCCTACAGGACCTCAAGTCAATATAGTCTTACCTACAGTAGTAAAATATTAGAAATGGTTACTAATGTTATGGTGTTTTTGGTATCTAAATTCAATGGAGGATTATGAGATACGTAATGGTCTAACTCATAAAATAGTGAGAGTAATTCTTAATAATGCTTGAAAAATAATGAGATCATGGAAAAGGGGTGAATGATTTAACCTTAATTCAAATTGAGTATTGCCTACATAGCCTCTTAAGACCTCAAGTCACTATAGTTACGCCTACATAGAATCTATCTCACTAAGTACTAGTAAGTTTAGGTATAGGAAAATGGGAAGGTATGGAACAATGATGGCAAGGTGATGTATAAATGCATAATAAAGGAATTTTTCCTAATTTACCCAAAGGTGCTTATAATTTGTAAACAACAAGGGTCAGTGATACTATTTGTCCCATATGTGGTTATAATTAGTAGCACGAGTAATGATATAGAATGTAACAACAAATTAAGGATACAATTTCCAAGACCACTATCACAGTATTTTCATATACTTCCATTCAAACTTTTTAAATCTAAAATAAATGATGGAACTACATATCACATCAAACACTAAACATGCCTGAAGTAAAAATGAGTCAAAATGAAGGCCAAACATGATAGGTAGGGTTAGGTAAAAAATGGATAGAAATAGGTAAAGGTATGGTGGGAATAGTATAGGGTATGGTAAAAATAATGGGTATAATGTGGCATAACTTAAATGATCTTTATAGACAATAATTTGATCCCTTCAAGCATAAAAACATTTGAGGTGCATTTTATTCATTGTTTCATCAAGTTCACCTCATTCTAGTGTGATGACCCTATATGCTCCAAAACCATAGTTAGCAATAACTACATGAGGCCCTAAACAGTTAGGTTAAAAATATCCTTTTTTCTTTTTCTTTACATTAACATTCTTTTGAATCTCTTTTAATACAAAGTCACCAAACTTCAATTCTTGATTCTTAACACACTGACAATATTGGCCACATAATTTGTTCTAATATGCCTGAAGGTCATTCAAGGCAACCATGCACTTTATATCAAGTAAGTCTAGTTCTTTAAAGTGATTTAATCTATATTATTCATCATCAATGATGTGTTGTATTGAAATACAAAGAGAAGGTAACTCAACTCTGAGAGGAATAATGGCCTCAATGTGGTAAATAAGAGAATAGGGGGTAGATCATGTTGGATTAAATAATGTGTTATCATATGCCCAGAGGGATTTAAATAGATGTAAGTGAAAATTAATACCAAGTCATTAATAGTATTCTTAAAAAAAATTTAATGGTTTTATTATAAGCTTCAACTTGGTTGTTACCTTGTGGGTAGTAGGTGGTAGACAAATGTTGTTTGATATGGTATTGGGTCCCAAGTGATTTCACATATTTATTTTTAAATGATTTTACATTACCATATTTAATTTTGGAGGGGATACCATAATGGAAAATGAGATGGTTAAATATGAACTTGGATATTTTCTTACCATCTATGTAAGTGAGGGGAATGTCTTCCACCCACTTTTTGAAATAATCAGTAACAATCAACACATGTGTATGGCCATTTAAGGATGTAGGATTAATGCCCATGGTAGTCTCAATGGCTTGAGAATTATTTATATAGATCATGAATAAAATTAAAATTATTATGACACTTTGTGCACTTATTCACATATATAGCTACTTATATTTCCATAGTCAGCCAATATAGTAATAACCAATACACATTAACATTATAAATAGGATTGACCCATTGGTGTGGGATATACACACTCATTCATGAAATTCCATCAATGATAATATGGAATTTTTTAGTGCCCAAATTTGCATTGAAATAATTGATCCCTTCTTAAGTATGAATGCCTAAGTTTTAGAGCATTTCCTTTTATCAAGTGTTCATAAGGATCTGAGTTGAATTCATGTCTAAGAACTTTAAGGCCTTGTTCCAGTTTCCCTAGCATAGATCCTCTGATTTAAAATCAATTTTGAGTAGGAAAATTTTTAATATGTTATGGACTTATTTTTAATTTTATACTAAGGTTTGGTCATGTCTATTAACATAACCAAACGTTATTAAAAAAAGTTCATGTTTGAACCCTTTTATTTCCCATGACCCTTGGTCCCATTTCATTTATTAACATGGTTTGAATAAATCTTGGTCCCTTTGTTACATGCTTAGCATAAAATTACCATGTCCCCTTCATATTTATAAATGCCACAAAACCTTAGGCCAAGTATTTTGTCTTAAGTCTTTGTGTCTCGAGCTCAAACTTGGTACTTTTCTTTGTCACAATTTGAGCCAATCACAGCCAAGTTGGTGGATCATGATCTAACAGTGTAATCTATCATAGAGTAAGTTTATTTGACAACACGTAAGAAGTTCAATGTTTCAACAAAACCCTAGGATGAACATGGATGTGCTAAGTGTCAAACTCTTGGTAATAGATCAAGCAGTGTGATGGCCATGTGGATGTCATTGATGGTCATGTGAATGTTAAAATTAAGATCAAATTTTATCCATTAATGATTAAATTTGATGGTCATGTACACATCATTTATGGTCACATGAATGTAAATTTATAGGTGCACATACATCAAATTTAAGCTATGATAATTATCCATTAGGGCTAAAATTTGACGATCACACAAATTCCATTGATGGTAATGTAGACATCATTAATAGTCATGTGAATGTCAAATAAAAGGCATATAAACATAAAATTTAAGCCATAGTAATTATCCATTGGGAATTATATTTGATGATCATGGACCCATCCAATACATTCATGCAAACATAAAATTATGGGTGCACAAATGTCAAATTTAAGCCATAGTAGATAGCCAGTATCATTTGATCCTTTAGGTCTAGATAAATAATCTATAGTTGATCATATTTCAAGATCAATGGTGTAAGTGAGAGTTGACTTAGAAAAGGCCTTGGGCTAAATTAGGAGTAACCACATCATAGAAGGATGATAGCCTAGGTCAAGGTTGACTATATAAATCATAGAAAGCCCATGGATTCTCTAATTTTCATGATCTCAGGGCTTGTAATAAAAGGTAATGTTAATGGGATGTCAAGAACCCAATAAATATACCATGTGGCATACTTGCATTTATCACACATACAAGTATCTATCATTACCACATAATAATGTGGACATTTCAATAGAGATCAAGGTAGATGTGGCAATGTGTGAAACCTCTAGGGATGATAAAGTGTCTTTTCACAACTCTGGAAGGCTAGAGTTTGTGATGATAGATGCTAGTCTTGAAAAGTCTACAATAAAGTGCTTTATTGATGAATAAGAATCTCAACTGCATATAGAAACAAGTAATGTTGAGGTTAGTTTAAATCAAATATATTGGTGAATAGAGTGACATGAAGATGCCACATAGGCATGCATGACACATTCAAGGACCCTATCCAATATAGTTAGTGGAGCTTCCACCACTGACAACATGTTAACTTGGCAAAATTACAAATTTTCAAGAAAGGCTAGGGTTTACCCAAAAAAGTCAAAAGTTTAAAATAATGCATTTTTTCATTAAAAATATGAAGGAAACCCTAAAAAAGGCCAATTAAAAAATTTAAAATTTATAAAATGTGAAAATATAGGTTAGATCCAAAAAGTAAAAATTTTGAAAATAACCTAAGTTATATTTTCATTTGATTTGTTTATTTAGGCTCCTCCATGGAAGGATATTGTAGGTTTGCTAGTCCAAGGTGGGCCACTCCAAGTAAAATCATTTAAGTGGCCATGGATCCATAATATTCTAAAGCCATCATTACAAGAGCATGTTCTTCCATGGCATGCATAAGAGGAAGGGCAAATGTCTAAAAGGTTCCAACTATGCATGCAAGTGGTCTAGGGGATCTTCAAGAAGTTACACATAAAGACAAATGTTTTGGTTTCCCTCCACCATGAATATTCTCCTTATAACTCATTTCCAACCAATAAATCAAGGGGTTTGTTACAAATCTCCATCATTCCTTATAAAGGTAGTTGTAACAATCATGTTCTTTGAAAATACATGATTATTCTAGGTGTGATAAAATATTTGCTCAAGATAAGAGCATCTTGGTGGGACTTTAGAAATTAAAGATTTAAAATGGGTAAAAAATGTATAAATATACGGATTCTCCTCTATTCAAGAGGTTGGTAAGCCATTTTTTGGTTATTGTGTGGGTTGTTGTTGGTGTTTTCTTCTCTCCAAGTATAGGCTCTTCCAAATATTGGGATCATTGTTATGTGCATTTTATCTCTCTTACTAAGGTGATTACAATTGTACAGTCATTAGCAAGCTTTAAGAGCATCTCTATATGCTTCCCCTATCCAACATGGAACACATCCACCATGCTTGTCCCCATGAAAACATTTTAGAACATTGATGTATGTAAGGTTTCTTTTCAAGTTAATGAAAATTCTTGTGGTTCTTTGTTATTTCCTATTGATGAAGTGCAGTAATATGTTTTACAATTTATGCTAATTGGATATTTGGGTTTGTGTTCACTACTGGTTGTCATTTTGAGCATGGATCTAAGTTATAAATCCCTTTCTATAGTTTAACCTAGAAGTATGTTCTTGAATAACTTTTTAGGGAACCCTAGGTTTATGTAGTTGATAGGGAAAAGCATATGAAAGATTAGTTTCAATGTATGTTTTAATCTTTCATGGATCATTTGGCATTTTATTCATCTTGTATTTGAGTTTTCCCTATATATTTTCTAAGGTTAATGTCATGAATGTTGTAATATCCCTTGTTGATTGAAAAATCTCTAACACACCACCACACCCTTCCTTGATATAATTAACAAATTATCCTACCTTTTCTTACCCTGTAAATGATACAATCCTTGTTGCATATCATAAGTGTCATTTTCCCTATATATGTACAAGATATTGTTTATATAACATGTACTTGAATCTTATGTTTTAAATCTTAGCATTATAATCTTTCATTTAGCCCTAATGATGATAATCCTTTAAGATGAAGTTTGTAAGATTTTTTATATCTATATTCAGTATCTTATATCTAGCTTAGATCATTTGCTCATTTAGTGTGATAACCCTTCCTAGGTGGAGTGAGTGAGTTTGGTAATGTTCTAGTTAGATTTGTGTTCCTTTGTGTTAATAGTCCCCATGGAAGTTGAATTTTATAATCACTCCATGTGAGAAAGATACCCCGTAGGTCCTCTCACCTTGGTTTGGGTAGAGCTAGAAGTAACAGGGAGCTAAACATACCTTTTATAGGATCCTCTCAATAATTTTGTTTGTTTAGTTCATTATAGATGCAAAACCCTCCCACAAAGACAACAACATATAATTGGGTTTCTCATCTTTATTTTCCATTTTATTCGAGTGTGAAAGGCCAAGTGATAGAGGTGTGAAATTGAGAACCAAAATGCTTCTAGCATCATTACTAGGGACTAAATAGAAAATTAGCACTTGTGTTGCCTAGGACTCTTGTAGAGAGCTATAAGTAATTTTTTTGGAAGTTCTCTACTTATTTGTTCTATTCTGACCATCTTTGTTGTGTCAATGTCACTTATATAACCATTATTGGGGATTAGAAAAGAGCCTTGGAATACATGTTATTTTAGATTCTTACAAAGAGCTATAAGTATTCATTGTTGTGAATTTATGTGTTGTTATTTGTTACATTCAATTTATCTTGGTTGTTAACACTATTTCACTCCACTAGGGATGTCTCAGGAATTGAAATATTTGATAATTTGACATCTAATAAATTTATTGTAAATATCTATAAATTTATCATGTTTTGAGGAGATTTTCACTATTTGAACATGAATATAAAAGTTTCATTATCTTTTATTTCATACATCATCACTAATTTCAGCAAGATATGGTTTCAGTATGTATCACTACAAGTCTATAAATGGTTATATTCTTTGATTTTACTTCTAGTGACGACTCCAAAAAATCATCTGGTTTCAAAGAAAGATCAATGCCCACTTCAAATATCTTTAGCTTTGAGAGTTATTTTTCTTGAAAATATGGAAGGACTGAGGTCATCTTTCAAAGGTGACTCATCTATGAAACTTGTATTTCCCTTAAGTGTTCATCATAAAATAAGTAGACAAGTTTGGAGGCCTATTGAAAAGCATAGTATAGATACAAAGGACTATTTGGCCTATCAAGATTCTGGTAAGTCTAAAATTTTATTTATTAAGCTTCCTATTACTATAGATTGTCATAGTTATTCTAACTATTTAGAATCATAAAGTCTAATTTATTATCCATCTCCTTATCAACTAGTTGAATCCCCTCCTATGTTTGATCTTGCAAGTCCACCTCATTCACCCCCTCACATCCCTTTGCCATTTATTCTTGAACCTACCATTAAACCAATCATGAGGCATAGGGATCAAGGTGAAAATGAGAATCCTACACTTATAATTCTTAGATTTAGGTCTATCAATTTTGATAACATGGAAGGTTTTCCTAATGAAGTCATGAATGAAGTAAGGAAATGCCTTCCAAATTTTTAAAAGAAAAATGTAGTGAGAAGTGATCAACACTTGAGGTATTTTCATAATATTATTGAATATTACGAGGTTTATCATAAGGATGTGTTCATTAAGTTGTTTGTGCACACACTAGACTAAGATTCATGAGCTTAGTTCAATTCTCTTCCTCGTGGATGGATTGATTTATGGGAAGAAATGAATAACATTTTCAAAATTTAGTATGGTGAAAGAGTTGATCCAAGGTTCCTTTTGGCTGAGTTTGAAATATCAATAAGAATCCTAATGAGTGCATGCAATACTTCAACACATGGTTCAACAAAGCTATGATATGGTTGCCTAAGAACATCAAGCCTAGTGATACAATGTGCTTGATCAAATATTGTGATTCCTTTGACAAGAAGGTTTCATAATACTTGAGGTAATAGGATTCCAATAACCTATGGTTGGAATTCAATATGGACATCCAAATTGATAACAACATAAAGGCTTTGGGAAGGCCTTTGAATAAGTAGGTTGGTGTAAAGTTGTTCAATAGAAAAACCATGCAATCCACTAAGGATGCCAACCTTGAAGAGACTATTAAGAATTTGGCCTCTGCTATCAAAGAGACATCCTATAAGATAGCTAGAGATGAGATGGGGTTGCCTCATGGGTATACAAGTCATGAGAGAGATACAAATCTAAATCAATCACAAAATAAGCCTACACATGATGATATAAATCATAATAGAGGGGTTGTAAAAAAGGTTCTTGATCCATTACATGCCAAGGTAGATGTTGTGAATTTTGATTTTGACATTGGTTGTTGTGATAAATGCTTCCTTTCACATCCCCAATGTGATACTACTAAACCAAGTGATGAAGATGCATATGATCTTGAGTTTGCATCTGATGATGATGATATTTTGATGATCAATTATCAAGACTCCCCATGTAAGATTTTTTCCTCCATGGAAATGATGAATGCTACTTTTGTTGATTAATTTTGGAGTGTGGTCAAGAAGGTATCGATGTATGAATTATCTTGTGATATTACAAAATAGTTAAATAGTTACCCAATCATGATTTAATTTAATATCTAAATTATGTTCCAAATGAAGTGTTGCACATAAGTGTGGAATTGGGTAACCCCATTAGGAATGTGGATTTTGTTGAGCAACCAGCTATTTTTGATGTTGGGTTTAATGATGGTGTTGTTTGGATAATGTCATTCAGTGAAGATAGGGTTATCTTTTATGTCCCTGAAGATGAAAATTTGTATACTTATTTCAAGAATTACTTTGAGTGCACAAATGACATTATTGATCTTGAAGCACTCTAGGTTGTTACTTGCCTAATTGTAGCTAAGAAATAGGTTTATCTATAATAATTGAAAAGGTACCAAGATATTTTAGCATGGTCTTATCTAGATTTGAGATCATGTAAAGAGGATTTGTTTTAAAATGTCATCTCATTTTAGGTTAGCATCCATATCTTTAGGCAAGTTTAGAGATTGGTTTAATTCATCTTAGCCACCCATCTATTGGAAAAGTTAAAGAGATTAAGGGATAGAAGAATTCTAGAGCTTCCAATTAATGGCAAGCACTTGAAACATTTATTTGACTAAGATTGTAACTATGTACATAAGTTTGTAGTGTTGTATTTCTTTATCTTTCTATTATTTTATTTCCCCTCTACTTTAGGCCTTATTTGTACAATCTCATTTCAATTGTTTTTGTCACGTGTTTATTTTTAGATCTTCTTGATCTATTTTTGTCAAGCTGACTTGTTTTGTTGAACCTTCATGAGTATTGCTGATAAATTTTTAAGTCTTGACTTTATGACCCAATGGATTAACACTTGGTCTTACATTTTGGGGTTATTTACAAACTTATAAGGGGTGTACATACCTAGGTGAGAGCCAGTGTTAGTGCCTAAATTTTCACTAAAGTAGTTGATCCCTTGTCAAGTATAAATTCTTGAGTTTTAGCCCATTTCCTATTTTTAAGTGTTCATCAGGAGTTGAGTTAAATTCATGTCTAAGAAATTTAAGGCCTTGTTCTAATTTCCCTATCCTATACCCTATGATTTAAAATCAATTTTGAGTGAGAACATTTTTAATATGATATGGAATTATTTTAAATTTTATACTAAATTTTGGTCATGTTTATTAACACGACCAAACCTTAGTAAAAAAAGTTCATGTTTCAACCCTTTTATTTACCATGGCCCTTGGTCCCATTTTGTTTGTTAGCATGGTCTAAATAAAACTTGGTCCCTTTGTTATACACTTAGAATAAAATTATTGGTCCCCTTTGTATTTATAAATGTCCCAAAACCTTAGGCTAAGTCCTCTATCCTAAATATTTGCATCTCGAGCTCAAACTTGGTACTTTTCCTTGTCAAATTTTGAGCCAATCATGGTTGAGTTGGTGGATCATGATCTAATGGTACACTCTACCATGGATCAAATTGATCTAATGGCACATAGAAAATTCAATGTTTTAATAAAGCCTTGGGATAAACATAGACATGTCAAGTGTCAAACACTTGACAAGTAACCAAGTAGTGTAATGGTCATCAGGACATCATTAATGATCGTACAAATGTCAAAATTAAGCTTAGCCATTATCCATTAGGGATTAATTTTCATGGTTGTGTATAAATCATTGACATTCACATGAACATAAAATTATGCATGTGTGGAAGTCAAATTTAAGCCATAATAATTGTTCATTGGGGCTTAAATTTGATGGTCTCATGGACATCATTGATGGTTGTACAAATGCCAAATGATGAGCATGTGCATGTAAAATTTAAGCCATAATAATTATCCATTGGGGATTATATGTTATGGTCACATGCCCATCAAATACATTCATATAAAAATCAAATAATAGGTACATAGACATCAAATTTAATCTATAGTAGATATCCAATGGAGTTTGATCCTTTAGGTCTATATCGATAGTCCATGTTTAATCATACTTCAAGATCAATGGTGAAAGTGAGAGATAACTTGTCAAAATACTTCGGTCAAATGAGGAGCAACCATATTGAATAAGGATGCTATCTTAGGGCAAGGTTGATTACATAAATCATATAAAGCCTATATATTCTCTATGTGGCATCATCTTAGGGATCACAATAAAAGATAATGTTAAGGGGACATCAAGAACCTACATAAGTACCATGTGGCATGATCACATTCATGACACATATAAGGATCTGGAATTGCCACATAGGAAGTTGGACATTTAAATAGAGCTCAAGGTAGATGTGGCATCCTATAAACCCTCTAGGGATAATCAATTATCCTTTGACAACTCTAGCAGGCTATAGTTTGTGATAATATATGGTAGTCTAGACAATTTTATAGTGAAGTAATCTATTTATGAACAAGAAGCTCAACTACATATGGAGACAAGTAATGTTGATGTTAGTTTAAAGAAAATATATTCATGAATAGAGTGACATGGTAATGCCACATAGGCATGCACAACACATTCAAGGACCCTATGTAATTTAGTTAGTGGAGCTTCTACCACTAATAATAGGTTGACATGGCAAAATTACAAATTTGCGAGAAGGGCCAAGGTTTTTACAAACAATTCAAAGGTTGAAGGAAACCTTAAAAATGGCCAAGTGTAAAAAGGTAAAAGTGATAAAATATGAAAATTTAGGTTGGAGCCAAAAAGTAAAAAAGTTGAAAATAACCTAAGTTGTATTTTCATTTACTTTCTTTATCCAGGATTCTCCATGGAAGGATATTATAGGTTTGTAAGTCCAAGGTGGGACATTTAAAGGAATATCATTTAAGTGGATATGTATCTATAATATTCCCAAGCCATAATTGCAAGAGCAGGTTGTTCCATGGCATGTATAGGAGGAAAGGTGGCTATCCAAAAGGTTTGAGCTATGAAATTAAATGGTACATGGGATCCTCAAGTAGTTACACATAAAGGCAAATGGTTTGTTTACCCTCCCCCATGAATATTATCCTTATAACCTCATTTGAAAGCATTTCTAGCTAAGAAATCAAGGGGTTTGTTGTAAATATCCATCATTCCTTGTAAAGGTATTTACAATAATCATTTTCCTTATAAATACATGAATATTCTAGTCATGGTAAAGGATTTTTTCCAATTAAGAGCATCTTGGTGAGACTTTGGCAATTACAGATTTGAAATGGGTAAAAAATATATAAATAGATGGATTCTCCTCTATTTAATAGGTTGGTTGGCCATTATGTGGGTTGTTGTTGGTCTTTGCTTCTCTCCAACTATAGGGCACCCTAGGTTTATGGAATGATAGGGAAAAGCATATGAAATCTTAGTTTCAATGTATGTTCTAGTATTTCAAGGATCATTTAGCATTTGATTCATTTTGTATTTGAGTTTTCCCTACATATTTGCTAAGGATAATGTCATGAATGTTTTAATATCCCTTTTTGATTGAAAAATCTCCAACACACCACCACACCCTTCCTCTTTTATAATTAATAAACTATCTTACCTTGTCCAACCCTGAAAATGATCCAATCCTTGTTACATGTCATAAGTGTCATTTTTATTATAGATGCATAAGATATTGCTTATATAACATTTATTTTCATCTTGTGTTTTAAAGCTTAGCATTGTAATATTTCATTCAGTCTTGATGTTGACAATCCTTTAGGATGAAGGTTGTAATAACTTTTATATCTATTTTCAATAGATTTTATCTATCCTAGAGCATTTTATCATTCTGTGTGACATTGGAAAAAGCATTCAACTTCATTAAAATATTCACCAAGTCATACAGTTTATTTTGGAACCCCATTTCTTAGGGAGAGATTTATTTGATTGAACTCAAGGAGAGATGGGTCAACTCAAAGACTCCAATAGACTTTTCTCCTTCTTCAACACTTGGAAAATATCCTATTTATTTTAGAGTCCTTTTCTTCCTTCTACTCCACCAAATATGCCTATTGAAGCTGAGATGATGACATTTGTAGGGGTACTCCCTAATTTCTTACTCCAAGACTAAGTGTAAAAGTTTTAACTTCTCTCTCAAAGGAGTAGGTTTTTTTGTATAAATATGGGTATCCTATGTATCCCATGTATTTTTTTGATGATAGACATTTTTTTATATGTTTTAGAAGCTTATCTACATGTTTAAATCTAGATAATATTAATAAACTAAATTTTTGCCTTTATTATCTCATGATTGTCCTTGTGTATGTATGACAGTTTATTCCTTTTATGAATTATATAAGTATTTTTTCAATCATATATAATAATTTATGGTATTTATTTTTCCCTTCTAAAATATTGTTGATAAAAAATCAATAACTTTGTTCCTTATTTGATAAATTCCCAATATTACCTTTGATATTATACTAGTGTATAATTGTGCTTCAAGAAGTTTTAGCATATTATTGTTTAAATTATGTTCAATCAAAGAAAAAATTAATTTACACTAGATCCCTTTAGTGCATAACCATTTTACAATTTTAAAATTCCTTCAAATTTCTTTTCCTTGCAATTTAAAACCCTACTTAGGAGAAAAATCACAAAGAAAATAAAGTTTAAAGTGAACTGGTCATGTATTAGTTGAACTAAACTTAGTGAAAGGAAGTAAAAATTTTATGAATGTTCACCTCAATTTACCAAGGTATGACAACTTTGAGGTGATCCCATTATATTATTATATTTTTATATACTACAACTCTTACAGCATAAAACATGTGCAAAATCTAATTGATAATAGTTTTTGGCTTACCCAATGGGACTCAAAGATCATAGCTAAGAAATCGGTGCTATTTTTATAAATCATTTTACAAAAAATTTACACATTTCAAGATCACCTAGTGACTCTATTGGCTTAAAATTTAAACAAATTGAAATTTATGTATGCTAAATATATATACAAGATCATATACTAAAGGTAAGAGGACTAACTTACAATAATTGTATTTTCCATATAAAAAGAAATAAAGATCAGTTTTACTTAACCATAGATTAAATCCAAAAAATCTACCTACATCTTCCACAAATACCCATATTTGTTTAATACTTCCCACTATGGCCTAGAGAAATCAAAATTTTGTACCATTCAATGGAGGTAGCCCACTTATGTTGGCCTAATATGATGATATACCTACCTCAGATCTAAAAATCCTTCCCTATTTTAATGGTGAAACTTTCACCACACCCATAAAACACATTTAAAATGTTACTAACATCTATTTGGTTCATAACATTGCACAAGAAAATGTTAATATCAAACTTATTGACTCATCATTTAAGGGTAAATCCACATAGTGGTATATAAGTTTGCTTCCTAATTCCATCCATGTTTTGGATGATCTAGGGTTTTCCCTATGCATATAGTTTGAGGATAAGAGTGACCACCTATCACTAGTTAAGCATCTAACCACCATAATCTAGGCTCCTTATGAGTTCATGAGTGATATTAATTTCCACTTTCAAAAGATGTGGAATAGATTTCTAGTATTGGTTAAACCATCCTCGAGTAATGTTTTCTTATACTATCTGAGAGCTTTAAATAGTGATATAACTATCATGATCCAATTAATGAGTGGAATCACATTCATAGATTCTTATGACATTATAATAAGATATAAAAATAGACTCATTCAAGTTATGAAAATTCCTCCTCAGCCTCCAATGTTGTTCTTAGATTTGCCTCCCACTCAATGTATTATATCCCTAATTATCACAATAAATAATCAACTAACTTTACCTCGTATCCCTTCTGATGATTTATACAAAGTTACGTCATTGATTAAAAGCTTAGGCAATGATTTGGTAGATAAAAAGCAATAGTCCCAAAATTATAGGACTTATGAACTAGATAACCAAGTATATCATCCTAATAAATAGCCATACCAAGGTAATTCACAAATCCAAAGCTAAATCATGTAGGAAAAGCCCTAAAATATCTATGCTCTACCTACCCCAAGTACTTCTAAGGCCATCATTCTTGTCCAAAATAACCTGGACCAAGAATATGAGGGGTCCTATCCTTGTGCCCAATTTCATAATCAAAATGCTTGTCTTCATGGTGTCATTAGTCAAGAATTAATGGTATAAAGTGTATCAAACCCCTAAGGGTAGCAAGAGGAAACTAATACTGAATAATAAGAGGTAAAAGTACCTATTCAAAATGAGATAACTATTTTGAACTAGCAAGAAGAGGAATTTTGTGGCATAAACTAGGAGGAAACACTAACCAATGGTAGTAGTTTAGTGGTAGAAAATATGTGCTCTAAGAAGAGGGAAATATAAGGTGATCAACCCCCGAAGGTTAAAAAGGGCACACCTTCTAAAGTTGAATAAGAGGTTGTAAAAATCAACATAATTCAAAATACACCCAATGTGCTAATAGTTCATCTGAAACTAAAAATGTGGATTTTAAATATCATAAAAAATATATAACTCCTATAAAGGCACCAATAAAGGTTGGTAGCATTACTTTTAGTATTGTAGAAAAAAATAAAAGGAACAACTTAAATATTACCATATGGGAAGCAATTCCATCCCAACATAAAGGGACTTGATTCAGAAAGCTCTAAAAAACTTCCAGCAAATAGAGAAGGTCTTAATTAAGGGACCCAATATTGTGGTTAAATTGTGCCAACCTCAAATGGATATAAAAGAAAGTAAAAAAGGTAAGCCTCCCCCTTTTTATCTTTCCATCATAGTTGTAAAAAAATTTGTCCATAACAATATGATAGACTCTAAGGCTAACAACTCTATTATTCCTCAAAAAATAGTGGACATTCTAAGAGTTAAATATACACCTATCATAAAATGGATGGTTTAATTTGATGGAACTATTGTCCAATAATTAGGGTTATTAAAGGTGTAAACCTTACCATTTATGCATGTCCAAGCTTATCCATATCCTAAGACATCCTAGTTATTAACCTTCCCCATTATTTTTCTATCTACATTTCCTAATACTTCACTACAAAAATGGGATGGTGCCTATTTGATGAATGGTCACATATGTTGCTTAGCACAAAGTATGGGACTAGAGTCACCATAAGATCTGAGCTATTTGATAAATATCATATTTAACCATACACTCCTATCCCTATGGATATTAATTTCACATTACAAGACTTAAAAGAGGATCCTGATCATGAAGTTGTAATACCATAGAATAAATCCCAGACAGTCACTTTGATGAATGGGGATCAACTCTCCAATTTGATCCTTATAATTATGTCAATGAACTAGGTTTAGGTACATATTACATCCATGAATATGATTCAATCATTCCAAATCTTTTGAGACTATCTAAATATCAAAAGGGAATCTAGAAACTATAATTTTATGGCTCAAGGAGCAAGAATGGTTCAGGTGTTGGTATTATTCTAATCTCTCCACAAAAGGAGAGTTATTTCTATTCTTTTAGACTTTGATTCAGCTACACTAACAATGTGATTTAATATGAAGCATTGATTCAAGGTCTCTAGTTATAAAAGGAAAGAGGGATTCAGTCACTATAGGTGTTTGGTGATAGTGAACTAATCGTTCACCAAGTAAGATCAAGAAGCATGAGTAAGAACAACTTGTTGAGATCTTATAAACATAAGGTTTAGGACTTGTTTAAATATTTTATCACTTTAAACATTCAATAAATATTGAGAACACAAAATAAGGATGTTGATCACATAGCCTTAGTAGGTTCTCAACATAATCTACTAAAATTTATTGCTGAGAATAATAGATATAGATAGCATGTAATAATGATAGTGAAACCCTATGTCCTTGATAATGTAATCAAATGGCAAGTTTTTAACAATGATGAGCAAATGATTAACTTTCTATGAGATGAGATTGAATTCTCTAACCAAAAAATTAGTCAAGGCTTTAATAATAATATGGAGAGTAAATAATTTAGCTTAAGACTAAAAAGTTACCTATAGGTTTTGTTACTTTAGAAATCACTTTCAATTCTAATGGTTAGTTGAAGGGTGAGAAGAAAAATATTACAATCAAAGAGGAAGATTAAAAATTGATATCCATATCAAAAGGTAAGGCTTTGAATGTTAGAAAGGTATGTAATACATATAAAATACAAGATTTTATTGAATTATGTCAAGAATTTAATGATAACTTAAATTGGAGTTACAAAGATCTAAAGGGTTTTGACCCTAGACTATCCCAACACACAATAGAGATTGACCTAAATACCAAACCTGTTAGATAAAAATAGAGGACAATAAACCCAAAAATAGAGTCTTTGAGGAGGAATGAGTTGTTAAAGTTGATAGAATATAACATTATTTTCCTCATTAAGCACTCATCTTGGGTTGCTAAATTGGTCCCTGTTAGGAAAAAGAGAGGTAAAATCAAGATTTGTGTATATTTTTATGACCTAAAAAAATCATCTTTAAAGGATCATTATAACCTTCCAAAAATGGATCAAATCCTCCCAATACTAGATGGAGCTATAATTTTCTTCCTTATAGATGGTTATTCTAGATATAACCAAATCCTAGTTCAGGAATCTAACCAATTCAAGACTACTTTCACTACTAAATGGGGCACATATGCCTACAAGAAGATGCCATTTGGTCTGACCAATGCTAGTGCTACCTTATAAAGGAACATGGATATGGATTTTAAGGGTTTGATTTGATCAATGAAATTATCTTAGTGTATCTAGATGACATCATAGTTTACTCAAAATGGGCTAGTGATCACTTTAATCACCTTAGGAAATTTTTTAAAAGGTGCTTAGAGTGGATTTTTCCACAATCCTAAGAAATGCATATCATAGTTCATGAAGGGAAACTGATAGGATATATAGTCTCAAAATAAGGCCTTGAAATATATTCAAAGAGGGTAAGTGTTATCTCTTCACTAGAACTTCCAAGCCACAATAAGGGATTATAGAGTTTTCTATGGAAAATCAACTTTTTGAGGATGTTCATTTAAAATTTTACCACCATAGCCAAAACCCTTACTACTATGCTTAAAAAAGGGGTAAATTTCATCTATACAAGGGAAGGAAAATATAACATGACCATTATAAGTCCTAATTATGATAATGACTTCATTCTCTATGCTTTTAGAGGAGAGGGTTATCTATCAACTATTCTTACACAATATAACAAAGATCAATTGGAAAATCCCATATCCTTTTATAATAAATACTTATAGGATTATGAAGAAAGGTGTTATTTTATTGAGAAGTAAGTATATGTAGTAATAAAGGCTCTCAAAAAATTTAGACACATGATCTCAAACAATAAGATTCATCTAATGGTTAGTCACCAAAGCATAAAAGAGTTCTTTCTAAGTTGAGAAATAAATTATAAAAGAGTGAGTTGGATTATGAAATTCATGGAGTATGACGTGATAATTAAAATAACTAAGCTTGTAAGAGGAGAAGGCTTATGTGAGAAGCTTGATTTTGATATTAAGGCAACTAATTCAATATACATTTAATAGGCATTTCAACCAATGAATACTCATCAGGTTAATAGTTGGATCAATGACATGATTACCTTCCTATAAATTGGCAAATACCCATATGAGCTCTAGTAGTCCAAAGATAGGTACTTCAATCTCTAGTCTATTCCTTATGTTCTCATTAATGGTATTTTTTAGGAAAGATATTAACAGAGTTATGTTGAGGTGTATTGAGCATGATCAAATTTGTAAAATACTTGAAGAGTTTCATGATGGCTTATTAGGTGGCCATTTCTTGTAATGACCATTGCCATCAAAATAATGAGGGTGGGATACTATTGGCATGACCTATTCAAATATGTATATATGTGGGTGAAAAACTGTGAGAAATGTGCATACTTTGTAATCAAGCAAATATTACAAGATTTTCCTCTCCAACCAATCCAAGATGACCAACCATTTTCTCAGTGCAGATTGAATTTTATTGGCATGATCAATATACCATCAAGTGTCAGCCACAAATGGGTCCTTAAAGTGACTAATCATTTCACCCAATGGATTGAATCAATTGCATTAAAATATGCCTTGGAAGCATCTATCTTAGAATTCATGGACATCATTGTCACTAGATTCAATGACCCTTACACCATTATCTCAAACAATGCCAAAGCTTTTATGGGCACTTAGGTGAGTGAATGGGAAGTGAAACATATTGTATTCTTGAAGACCTCATACAATTTTTACCTACAAGGTAATGGCTTGGCAAAATACACCAATAAAAATATCATAATGATTTTTAAAAGGATAATAGAGAATAGCCAGAGTACCTAACATACTAAGTTGAATTCAACACTTTGAGATGATATGATCACTCAAAAAAAATCCATTAGTAATTATCCATTTATGTTGGTCTATGGAATGGAATCTAGACTTCCACTATCAATAGAGTTACCATCTTTGGAACTTTCTCAATAGTTGGAATTAATTGAAAATTATGCAATGGCAGTGCAGTTGGTAGAACTCATGGAGCTAGAGAAGGTCAGGAACTAGTCAATCCAAGTCTTAGAAGAAAATTAGGCTCAAGTAAAGAGGGATTTTAACAATAAATTATCTAACATGATATTTAATTAAGGAGACATGGTTTTAAAATGGGATGCTGAAAGGCCAAGCCATGCAAGTATACAAAATTTGATGCAATAAGGAGTGGTCCATACATCATTATTCATTACAAAGGAGTCAATGCATTATAGTTGTCCAGGCTTGATGGATCAAAGCTACCCATCCTAGTCAATTAGATATACCTCAAATCATGCTTATAATATTTGAATTCTTTTCAAAACTTTGTACATATTAGGATTAGTTGGTTTCCTACAAGTGAGTGCTTTAACACACTCTATGATTCATTAGGACTTTTGCTTCCTTATTTTCTTTTACTTTAGTTTTCCCTATTTTGTTTCTTGTTTTAGGCAATTCATAGTTATGTTCTTCTCCAAGTAGTATGTGATAAACATAAAATTAATCCATTCCCAATGAACTAGAAGGCTACTAAGAAAAAATTGATTAGCAGGCAATCAACCCACAAAGGTTGCCAAAAATGTTGATTATTTTGTGCCAAAAACCTCAAAACACCTTGTGCCTTAGAGGATACCCATAATTTTTTGGGATAATATATTTAAAATGATTTAAATACCATTTTCCAATATCCAAGTAGAAATTAAATATTTATGTACACCTTTTAACTTTACAAAGTTTTAAAGTGCACCTAAACCTCCACTTTTTTGCTTATTGAGTCCTTAGCATGAATCAAAACTCACATTAAAATTTACAACTTTACAAATTCTAAAAGTGTAATCCAGACTATGATTTACATTTTCCATTTATAACAAGCAGAGATCAAGGTTTTTAATACACTTTGAAATTTTGAAAATTTGTAGTGTAATCTGAACTTTGCTCCCCACTTCCTAAATCATCTCCAACTACCAAGGCAAGTGGAAGGCAAAAAATGGAGAACATATTACAAAATTGAAAATATGAAAAGGTCTCCCAAATTTCCAACTCTCAAGGCAATTAAAAGGCAAAAATGGAGAACATATTACAAAATTGTAAACTTGTAAAAAGATTCTAAGAATTTGCCTTTCTGCTTATTTACTCATCTACTACTATTGTTCATGTGCTTGGAATTTATTATAGGATTTTTTAATATATAAATTAGGTTTTTCATGTCATTATTAACATTGTGACTAAATATATTCACCTCCAAGAAAATTTAAAAACCAAAATTATTCACCTTCTTTTCCAAGAAATGCATTATGAACTAGACTTCCAAGATGGCCTCCATTACCAACTTGTAGGGCCCTATGCATATATCCTTGGTATTATCCTAGGTCACCCTACATTTTCCTTTATTATATGCCTCTATAGTTATTTTTATACAAGTTTAATCATTTTCCCAATTCATACTTAGGGTTTTTATTATATATTATCAAAAAGTCTCATTATTTGTTCATACTTTTCCAATTTTTACCTTCATTTATTAAAATCTTATTCTTAAAATTATCTAGTTCATTCTTACCATACTTAGGGATTTTTTGAAAGTTAACTAGATCTAGGAAGAAATCCCACATGCCTTCTCAAACTAAAACCCAAAAAATATGTTAACTGAAAAAACACATAAAACTACTCATATCTAGGTAGATATTCCCTTTGTTTTATCACCCTAAGTTCCCATTAGATATCTAACTTTTAATTACAAACCATAACCCTGGTAGACCTTTGGTCAGAATTTGTAAGTGAAATTTAAAATTAAAACCCCATAATACCATTTGGTTAGAATTTATAGATGTTATTTCACACTATATTCCTAATAGATCTAAACCCTAGAGAAGCATAACAAGACTCTACCAAGTTAAAAGCAGAAAAATACTTGCAATTGTAAATCCAAAACCCAACCAACACTATAGTTGGTTTCACTCACACATTTTCTAAGTGCATATTTATATAAAGGAGATGAATTTAAATTCAAAGGTACCTCATATCCTTTCTATCTTGGATTCCAATATTAATGAGGTAACTGACATTGACCTAGGCTACATAAACCTAGCTGATTTTGGGACTAGGGTCAATGCAGAATTCAAGAATGACTAGATTTAGAGAATTTATGATAGTGTTTTAACTCATGCTACAAATTTCCCTCTCTTATCAAAAATTCCTAAGATTTTGATCACTATTTATAATAATTATAACATAGAGAAGAGAGAAGAGGTGAATGATAAAGGGTAGAATATTTGGAGACTAGTTCTAAATTTCATTGATATTGTGTTTTTAACTACAAAATCTAATAGCTATATAGATATTACTCTCAATTCCTATGATAATTTATACTATGATAATACCTCAACATGTTTAGCTATTATAAACAAATATTAGTTGAATACTCATAAAGCTTCATCCATAAGAATGTTTAATACCCTAGCTAGGATAGACTTCAAAGATGAGGTAGTAGATATCATTATATTCTTACATAGAGTTATAGGGAGCCCTAACGCAAAAAAATACCAAGATTAGATGTACTATTATATATAGGTAATCCAAAATAATAAATAATACATTCATTGGGCCTAATTAATCAATGATTCTATTCATAGACAATTGATGGAGGTTCAAACCACTTATAAATTCTACATGACCTCCTACCTCATATATGCTTTAACAAAAGGGAAGTCATTCTTAGGGTTAAACAAGATGCCTAATCAAATCAAAAAAAAATTATAAATATTATCCTGATATCACTTTTGAGGGGAATAAACAATAGTTTAGGAGAGTTAATGATGCCTTCATCTACTGCATCATAATCATGTTTGATCAAAAGCTAGGAAGAATAAGGTTTTTTGATGCTTCAACTATAGAAATTATAAATTGAAGGTCATATTTTATCTAGTTCCCCATGTATTACTACATCAAATTTGGTGGCTTTAGTGGGTATCCTTACACCCTTCCTAGATATGTCAGTGATAATTTGGCCTTAATAAAACATGTAAGACAATTAGTGGAAACCCACAAGCTCTTATACATTAGGCATAAGACATGCATACACTTCACTATCAGTATAGGGAGATACACTTTCCCTTTGTTATCTAAGGTCAAATGTGTAAATGTAGAGATGACTCAGTTGACCTTAAGAGATATTGATGCTAGACATTTTTATGATGTGATTGGTTATGTTACTAGTTTATTGGGTTCCTCATATTCTCACATTCCCTTTTATGAAATTTATTGGGAGGATATGTAAGATGAGGAAGAGATTAGATTAAGGGATTATTATAGAATGACCATTGAACAAATTAAGAACTATGATATGGAACCAATTATAGAAGATTGGAAAGATGAGGAACAACCAATGGATAGGGTGTATTATGATAATAAATTCTATCTCCAAGCCCTTCCTTATGTCAAGTTTTCTACACCTAAGTCTTGTTGATGCCTCAAAGTGTATAATAGGTGCTCTTAATTTTTAATAACACTTCTCATTTTATAATTCATGGCATGAATAGTAGGTTTTGGCAAATTATATTCCCAATGGTGAAATAATGACAGGGCAATGTTTAATTCTTCCATAACATTTATATTAATTGATGGTTGGGAGCCACCAAGGTCTAAATATTTGAAAAGTGAGAGTATCTATGATGTTACCATTGAATTATGATCAAAGTTCAAAATATGAAATAATCTAGATGAATATTTATAGTGAGATCTAAACTAAAGTGATCTAGTTAAAAAAGAAGAAAAAGAGAATGGTAAGGTAGAAATAAAATGTGTGAATGTTGATTCCTGACTCAAACATATGAAAAAAATTCAATTACAACTAAAAATGAATTTAACTAGTATATAATGCAAAATGGTAGAAGCTTATATCTCACCATACACTAGGCATATTTGTAAGGATAATATGAAAGAATACAAGTAAGAACTAGTTTTTACTTTAAATATTTGTTACCAAATTCAAATAACATTAGCACATATGAATATAGACCAAATGAAATGAGGCAAATTCAATATCCTTCAATTAATCTAGCATAAACACAAATTAATGACTCTGTATCACATATGTAAATTTAGAATTCATGAAACCATTCAAACTCAAGCTCGAGAACCAATAATTGAGAGAAAAGACACATTAACAATTAACACATCAGATATCGACAATCTTTACATAATTCCTTGATTGTATTAATTACTCAAAGTATACAAATTTTGCTCAAAATTCTCTCATTTTACAAAATGGTAGTACTACCTTTTATAAAAGGACAAGGTAGTATACCGGTTAGTTACAAGATATAAATGTACAAGAAGTAAGGATAGTTGTCCTTTTTCTACAAAGTTATAAAATACACTTACTTTTCTAAAATAAACTAACTTGAAGGCAATACACTAACAGACTAGCATATGCCTTTACAAAAGGATATTCTATTTTCAAAATGTTACAAAGTTTTTAAAAAATAGAATATCATTCAACTAATTAGCTAGTGGGCCATACATCTTAAAAATAATTGTTATTGCTGAAGGATGTTTATAGCCTTTTGGTGTTGCTTATTTACTAGTTTTACATCCACAACTAGTTTCAAGAGACACTTTTCCTCTTTGTCAGCTAGCTCATTCAATTCTCTTTTATTTATAGACATGGATTATTTGATGCTCTTAGCCTCAATTATTATTTCTCCTTCATTGAACATCATGTCTAAGGTCCAACTATTGTCTCCCTCAGACTAGCTTTAACTTTTACTTTTTATTTCTTAAATCACCAAAGTAGCCCTATGTTTAAATTCATCATCATTGATGATGCATAAGATAGTAGGCTATGTAGGGTCTTTGATAATTATCCTAAGGATTTTTTCAATCCTTTATATTAATTCCTCATCATCCTTCAAGAGTCTCTCTAGATCCTAGGACCATGAAATTAAACCTTGGAATTTGTCAACCGTAATTCCTAGAATTGCATTCAAATATCGCAAACTTAATGTTTTACATACAAGAATCTAACTTTCAACTCAGATGTGTATTACCCCTATTATTTTATCCTCTAAATCTTGTCACTGGGATATTAAACCTTTAGCCACTATATTCTATTATTTTAACACACTCTACCTTAGCTTCATTATTTTCAATGCATCAAACATGTCATAAAAGGATTCATAAAGGATATTGATCATTTCCTCAGGCACTAATAAGATAGCTTGTGTCTCCAAGTTCTCCTTTTCCTTCTCCAAATCATATATTTTTTTGCTTCATACATCTAATTCCTGCTCTAACTTGAGATAAAGTAGCCTCAGTTAGTTATTCAATATCCTCTACATGGATTGGGTACTCACTAGGTCTCTGACCCCCAACTAGATTTAAGCCAATAAATAGCTTGACCTTTTAAAAGGTGAATTCCTTAGTCCCCACCATGGCCTTTTTAGTTGTCACTCTTTCCAACTTTGTAGTCTCAAGATTGAATTGGACCTTGGTAATTAGTTTTTTATATTTTGGAGGTTCATTAGCTTCTATTTGGGTGTTGGTTGGAGCTCTTGGGGTTTCTATTTGTTTTTTATCTGATCCTATAGTAGCCAATATCCTTCTTTATTCTTTCTCTTTTATCAAATCCATTATTCATAGATTGATATCATCATGTACATCAATATTAATAGTTTGGGTCAATGCCCATGAGTGGGAATAGGAGGGGATCTTTTGCATTTTTCAATAAATGAACCAATTAGGGATGATTGGTCCATGAATGGGGTATTCATCATTGAATAAGTTGAGTTTACTCATAGGGTGAGTGAAATTCAACTTGGGCTTCATTTTCCCAATTGGGACCATTGCTAATTCTACCTTTCTCTTCCTCAATGGGGTTACTAGGACTAAATCCAAGGCAAGCTCTTTCCTTTTTTCTTTCTCAGCCTCTTGTATTTGGGCCTATAATTCTTTAACATGTTCCTCTTATTCATCAGACTTATATGCCTTAGCAAGGACCTTGAGGGCATCCTCCACTATTTCACTAGGTTCTAGGGTAATCATGTCCAATAATTCACCTAGAGACTATGGATTATCAAGAGGGGTTGAAGATGGTCTTTCACCAGGCCTCTCTTCTAAATTTTCATTGACAAGACCTTGTCTAATCTATTCTTAGGGCTGGTACCCTTCCACCTATGTTTGGTCTTAAGGGGACCTTGAAGGTCTATCTAGTAAATGGTGTTGTAGAGGTCCATTTTCCATATGTCTCTAGGGGGCTTTTGGTCACTGGTCAATCTATGTTTAAGCTTGATATTATTTCTCTTGAACCTAGACAATACCTCCTTGAAATTGCTATCATTGATATATAAAGTATCATAGGGACTAATTTGATGTTTATAAACTAGTTTAGGTAACTGATTGCTTTTTAAATGCTTGGAGACCTTGTCATTAGGGTCCCATTACCTTAGGTCTTCTAGCTAGAATTTGAAGGACTCTCTATGTCTATAAATATTATCTACATGTTTCCAATCTTGTAAAATAGTTCTACCAATTATCAAAATAAAGG
Source organism: Torreya grandis (assembly GCA_037957365.1). Taxonomy (NCBI): domain Eukaryota; kingdom Viridiplantae; phylum Streptophyta; class Pinopsida; order Cupressales; family Taxaceae; genus Torreya; species Torreya grandis. Next base: position 77,583 of record JARHVA010006398.1, read on the forward strand.
GATGGAGGAGGCCTTTCCTTTTCTCCTTCCACACTCCATAAATTTCATGAAGAAGTTGATATGTAATTTATTTCTCTGTTATTTTTTTGGGAATATAGATTGGAAAATTGTAGGGTTGAATCAAAATCCCTTCAATTTTGATCACTATACAATCTTGATATAACTATATGTCTCCAATTAGCTCCACATACTTATTTATTAGAGGGTTAATCCTAGGTATGGGGATCCCTATAATGGCTTCTACTAAAGTATAATAGACACAATAAAAAATAAATTACATGTTGTGTCTATATTTTAAAATATGTAGTTTGAAATAATGGTAGGAGATTGTAATTCTACCCTCAAGTTACCAATTTTTAATATAGGGGATCTTGGTGGAGGCTAGAAAAGCATCCAACAAATAGGACATCATGAAGAATTGGTTACTTGTTTTATTCTTAATGGCTATGAATTGTCATTCTAAATAGATGCTAATCATCTCTCTAATTGGGGGAGTGAGCTCTTTTTCTACCATGAAGTAGATGTAGGATACCCAACTCTTGTTGACATACGATGTTGAAGGGTCCCCAGATATTCTATCTAGTAGATTCATAATTACCCTAACCCCTTCTCTAAATTAGGTAACTAGGATATTACCAGAAGGGTATCAGATCACATCGTTCCTTTGGAGTAACCATGGTCTAAATATGGAATCTATGTCATTCTTTCCATTCCATCCCTTAATATTTGGAAAATCCACTTGGGGTTTCCTAAAATTATGGTAACTCTTAAATGTCAATGGGGAAATGTATTCAATTTTACTAAAAATCCTTTCATGAAGAATCCAACCTTGATCAATTATATAGTCCTTAAAAATGGGAGCAAGGATGTTAATATAGTGGATTACCTCTAGTTTGGTGGTTGAATGGTGAAGACTAGCCATTTAGACTGCAACTAGGTCATAGTACCTTTTAGTTATAGTGGAAATCTTATGTTCTTCCTTCATGATGGGATGCATGTCTTCAATGATCCAAAAGAGGTTAGACCAATTCTTATTTCCCATGTTTAATATAGTATTTTCTAGGTCTATGCCTTTGAAGACTCTTCTTTCACTATCTTTATATAGATACAACTCTATCTCATCTCTTAGTTGCTGTCTCTAAGCTGTCATGGCTTTCAGACTTGTAAATTGTTCACTACTATGTTGAAAATGGTTTCTAGGTTAATTCCTTTGTGCTCAAATTGTAATTGGATTTTTTTTACTTGACTATGATTAATATAATTTCAACTTAGGTTATTGTATGCAATTTTAGGGCTCTCCTAAAGCTTTAATGGTGAAGGCTTATTCAGACATAGGCTCATTCATGCCTCATATTTTATTTTAACCTTTGCCTTTATACATTTACATTTTTTGGCACACAAGATCTTCATTTTTATTATTTTATTCTTGCATGGTGCTTATTTATTGTCTATCTATCAGCTTTTGTGGCATTTTTCATAAATGTCTTCAAATTAGTAGCCATTGTTATTTAAAATTTGCCTTTTTCTTCATACCATCGAATCATCACCTAAGGATCAATGTGGGCCATTGATTGTGATATGGTCTTTCCCATGTCATTGGTTGTATTTGTATCAAGCCTCATGGTTGTGCCACTTGTCACCTCCATGGGCTTTTTGAGCTCTACTTCTTATACCAATCATATATTGAATAAGCATCTACCATGTGTTGATCCCATGGGCTCTCAGAGCTCTGTTGAATAGTCATTGGTGATTTCGCACCGTTGGATCATTTAGGCCTAATGAAGCATGAGTTTTTAATCCTATAAGATGCATGAACTTTAATAAATGCATGGTTAGAAAGGACTTAGGATAAAATATTTTACACTAAGTTTATTTCATGTCAAAAAACATGACATAGACTTAGGCTAAAATATTTTATTCTAAGTTTTAAAATATGAAACAAATGACCCATCAAATGACATAAAATATGCCCATTTTATCTAAGTAAAATATTTGAAGAGCTTGAATTTGATGGTCTCAAAGATGTCAATGATGGCCTCATAGACATTAAATGATGTTCATAAAAACATCAAATTTAAGCCCATGAAGTTATTTGGGTTTGGTGGGCCTAAAGTTGATGGTCTCATAGACATAAATGATGGCCTTGTGGATGTCAAATGATGGTCATGAGAATGTCAATTTTAAGCTCATCAATTTATTGTATTACATAGATCTCAAATTCAATTTTCTTCATTTGATCAAGAAACATGATGAAACAAGAGCCATTCAATTAATATCTAAGTGAGTACACACCATTGGTTCACTTTAATGTGTGGGATCATTTATTATCAAACTTTGAATGTAGGAGTATTGCATGGCAACTTCATGGGGACTTTTGAGCTTTTGACTTTTTAGCATTATGTTCACTCCATCTGATCAAGAGTCATGATGAGGTGAGGTCCATTGATCATGATCTAGATGATCACACATGACTAGTTTGAAGGACCAAATGTTTAGGTTCATCAAGATTTCTTTGCTCCATTAGATCATCTCTCATGATGAAGTGTGGACTGTTAAATATGCAAAAAAGAAAGTTATTTAAGTTAAGACTTAGATAGATATAAACTTAGGCTAAATCTATAAGACTAAGGTCTCATTTACATTGATAAATTGAAATGGGGACCTAGGGTTAAAAAATTAGGCTAAAGTTTTTAACAAAGGGGACCATGCTAAAATAAAAGGACCATGCTAGCATAATATTATACCACATTAGAAATATAAATAACAAGGGGAAAAAATAAAGGGGACTAAGCATAATTTTTTTAGGCTAAGGTTTGGTTATGTTTAAGAAACATGACTATGACTTAACATGAAAATTAGGGCTTAAGTCCAAAATAAATTTAAAATATTCCCATCAAAAGTGTTCCCTCCAATATTTGAATCAAGGACTTAAGCTAGGATTTTTTGAAAGTGAGTCTTTAGGAGATGAACCTAAGCTTGAATTTTTATAGACCAAAGGATATTAAAATACTAAATGAAGATTAACTATGAGGATCTAAGCATGAACCATTCATAAGGGCTCCATTAAACCTATAAATTATCACACGAAGGGTAACTATTAACAACATTAGGTAACCTTAAATCAAAACCATAAACTAGTAGGCCAATTTTATCAAAGTGTATGATTTTTAAATTCTAATAATGTTCAAAACATGTCATGTTTTCAATGTTAAGGTTCAAAGTATCTCAAGGGTCCCAATTTTCAAAAATGGGGGGTATGTTGACCTCAAAATGGTGACTTTAATGGGAAACATAGAAATATGTTAGAACCTAGAGACTCTAGGTCAAACAAACAACTAGGTCATCTACTCCACTTGATTATTGTTATTATCTAGATCCTTTTATGGTTTAAAAAAACCTTGCAAGTCCATAATTCGGATCAAACATTATGATGTAGTCATGTTGCATGTGTGATTTTATTCCATTTACTATTTTCCATGGGATTCAGGGAGCAACTTCCAAGTTTAATGTCTTTAATCACTAACACTAGCTTGGAGCATGTTTAGATATTCATAAAGAACCATGCTTTTAGTTTAGGCAATTCTTAAGCATTGCTCTAATACTAGCCAGGCATCCATATCCCTGATAGAGATTCTTTTGTCTCCTCTAAAGGCCTTCCTCCACTACTATCTAGGCATATATATCTTTGGTGGAGATTACCAGAATCACCTATGCTTTAAAAGCTTTTGATTTTGCATTGAATTCTTATTTTTTTTTACTTTTAGATCTTTTATGCTTTTCATAAGGTTGGGAACTAGGTTAACTAGGTTTAAGATTTATTCAAGTGTTTGATCTTTATAAAATCACCTATAGTTACAACCATTGATCCAGGCAAGGATGTTGGTTAAGTGTAAGCATGACTATGCCTCAACAGATTAAACTTTCATCCTAAAAGTGAAAATCTTATTAAAACCAAATTTAGGTTAAGACAATGTTTAAATTCTTATGAAACAATTGGCCTCTTCCATTAGTCTTTACCAGTTTCTTCAAATCACAAAATTAGGCTCACATTTTTGACCCATGGTCATCATATGTATAATTTTTATACCCACATTCCTAAACTTTGGAGTTTCAAGCCAATTAAATAAAATTTGAGCTGAAAATTGTCTAAAAGGACTTATTGGAAGCAAGGAGTAAGGAAACAAAGGAAAACACACAACAAAATAAACAAATCAAGAAATAAAAGGGAAACAAATAGATATATACATGATTATGTACAAATAAGGGACATGAAGGAAAGAACTAAAGAAATTAACTAATCTACCTATACTAAGTTTAACCATATTATATATTTACTCCATGAAGACCTTAGGGGGAGTAGTAGATAATTAATTCTCAAGGTACTTCCTATTGGTAGGTAGTGTTAACTCTACTCCTTGTAAGTCTTTAAGTCTAAAGGTATTGTCTTTAATCATGTTTGCAATCTAATAGGGGCCAATCCACAAAGGTGTGAACTTTCCATGTTTTTCTTTAGGATCAAATGCTTTGTCCCAAAGGATAAATAAATCCCATTGTTTAAATAGTGTCTAACAATCTTGAATTTATAAGCTCCTAGCCTTCTTCCATATATTATTGCATGAATTTTTACATTGGTAGATTGATAGTGATAGGGAATATAGGATTTTGGAATTATACCAATATAAATGATTATACCTTTAAGGCTTGCTTGATCCTTGCCCTATCTACCCATAGAGCATACTTTGGAAGCTTATGCAAAGTCATGGGCTTGTTTGTGACAAACTTCTTGATTATTTTCATTAAGTTCTTGTTGGTAGATTTAGACACTTCATTTCCCTAAGGATAATGGTTAGATGAAAACTTAAGATAAATGGCATTAGAATATGTCAATTATATTATATTTGTGGATATAAATGTAGATCCATTAATACACACCAAAGAGACTAGAGTTCCAAATCTAGAACATATTTTCTCCTCCAAGAAATAGATCACTTATTTAGTCATACATTATTTGGTGGCTACAAATTTAGCCACCTTGTGAAATAATATATGGTAGTCATGATATAATTGTAACCTTATAATGAATTGAGGTTGATTACCCATATAAATTCTAACCCCCATTGTGCAGAGGATTTATCAATCATGACTAGCTATAAAGGAATTTTTGCCTTTGGTTCCTTGGTGCTAAATATTTGACATGAGTGACATTCCCTCACATGCTTATGAGCATATTTTATATTAGTTGGCAAATAGTATCCATATCTAAGGATCTTGTGGGTTGTTATCTTTCTATGTGGGTTCCCATACCCAACTTCTCATGAAAGGTGCTCATGATCTAGGTAGCTTCTTCTTTTGAGACACATCTTAGGTAGACACCTTAAAATTTCTTTCTATCTAAGACCCTATTTTTGATTAGATAATGGGGTACCTTGAGTATTAGGGCCCTCTTTTTCTCCCTAGTTAATATTGTAGGACAAGTACCATTAATTAACAAGTGAATGATGGAATCATACCAGTCATTATCTTGAAATATTTACTTATCAACTTGCATAATACTTAGCTTAGGGATAGAATTAGTAATCATTTGAATCAGACCTTGGCACCTTACTAGTTTCATAGTTTTCATTTCTATGTCATATTTTTAAAAAACTAACATCCATTTACCTATACATTCTTCAAGTTCATTATGACTCAACATGAGCTTTGTGGCAAGGTCGGGTAAAATATAATGCACCTTATTTATAAGGATATAGTGCCTAAATTTCTTCACTACCTTAACTAATGCACATGCTTGTGTATCAATAAAAAAATAATTCAACTCAACATTATTAAATTTAGTACTCGTGAAATCTATTAGGTGATCTCACCCATCAATCTTCTATGTTAAAATTATAGCCATAATATGGTTAGATGAAAAAGAATAGAGATAGAAGTCCTTTGAGAAGTTAGGACTTATCAAGACTGGAGCTTAGCTAATTACTTCATTGATGTAATTAAATGCCTTCCTATATTCATTATCCAAAGTGAAATTAGCATCCTTCTTCATCATATCATTCAGTGGTTTGACAATTTTTTAAAAACCAAAAATGAATTCTCTTACAAAATTTATTTTGACAAAGAATGATTTTAACACCTTTATACTATTTGGAGGCTCTATCCTAGATATAGCTTCCACTCTTTTAGGATCTATGGAGATCCCATTTTTATTTATAATGTGGCCTAAAAATTTGCCTTCAATAAAACAATATATATTTTTCTTGGGATTGAGGGAGATTCCATACCTTCTACATCTATCAAATACTTATTGTAAATGCATAAATTGATCTTCCCTATCTTTAGAAAAGATGGTTAGATCATCCATGTATATAATGATACACTTACCAATCAGACCTTGGAAGGCATGTCCATGGCCCTTTGGAAAGTAGATCCTATATTTATTAGCCTAAAAATCACTCTCTTGCATATGAAGGTGCCCCACTTATTTGTGAAAGTTGTCTTCATTATGTCCTCCTTGTCTATCAACACCTATTTGTATCCTAAAAATAATCAAGAAAAGATATCATGGTTCATTCTAAAACAATTTGTATTACCTGGTTAAGAGAGTGAAGAGGATAATTATCCTTTTTAGATGTTTTATTTAAATTTCTAAAGTCAATACATAATCTAATTTCACCATTCTTATTTCTGACTGACACTAAATTATCCACCTAGGTAGAGTGCCTAATGGGAAACATAATTATAACATTTAGCAATATCTTAAATTATTTGAAGATCATAAGCTCTAAAACAACATTCACAGGTCTTTGTTTCTACCTAAATGGTTTACAATTTTCCTTGAGAGGTATAGTGTGGGTGATGACTCTTGGACCAAAGATGTTCAAGTCATCATAAGACCAGGCTATGACATCCTTGTATCTTGTCATTAACTCTTTGGCTATCTTATTTTTAGTACTAGTGTAGGCTTTTCTATTGTTAACTAGCTGGGTTTGATCTTGGGGCCCAAGATTAAAAACATTGTAGTCTTTCCCACTTACTTTAGGAACCTTTGAAGCTTCATCTAGCTTGTCTTAATCAAATAGCCTTTCCAAGGCAATCATCACCTTACGGATCTTATTGTTGTTTAGATAAATGACTTAACATCAAATTTGCCTTCCTTAAGTGCATTTTCATCAGTCTCATCAATGATCTAAGCTTGAAATGCTCTTGAACTAGTCATGAAGTTCAAGATTTGTTGATCATCACTAAAGACCTAAAAATGATTCACATTATCAAGGATGAAAGGGCAAAGTATCAGCTCAATGCTAAAGTTGGGTGAGTCTTAGTTAGGCATGAGGTTAGATGTAGTAGAGGCTAGCTCATTAGCTACTTTGTTATCCTCTCTGGGGATGGAGATAATGTTAAAGGAATTAAAAGATTAAATTATATCCTAGACCTTGAATTTATACCTCTTAAGGTGGGACAATTTGAACTAATATTTGATTCTCACTTGGTTGACTACTAGTTTTAAGTCACAATAGACTAGTATTTATTTGACCTTGTTTTTTTATGGAAAGTTACAATCCTAGGATGAGGGCCTCATATTATGTAATGTTGTTGGTACAAATAAATTGGAGTCTAAAAGAAGCATGGTATCTCATACCAACAAGGTAAATTAAAATAAGGCCTACTCGATATCTGAATTTACACCTAGCCCCATCAAAATGCAACTTTCATATTCTAAGCACAACATGAGAAGTTTTAAGATCACACACCTTAGTAGTTTCTAAGGTAAAAACCCTTAAATCTAAATTAACTATGTTGACCCTTTAATTCACATAATTTTACTTAATCATGTGTCTCATTCTTGGCTCCCTTTCAACTCTCATCTAGTTTGGAACTCCTTTCCAAGGTAACCATAAATGTGAAAAAAATTGTGGACATGTATCCATTTAAAGTTTTGGTCTATTCCCTGCTTAACAAGATTCCATAAGCATCAGGGATTTCAACAAATTAGATCTCAATAAACTATTATACTCTAGGCTCAGAGGCCAATTGCATATGGAAATTTAATAATTCTTCAATCACCTTGACTCTAGATTTATCTAATTGAGGTAGAAATATATCAGACTTAATAGGTGTCAAGCCAAGTTGTTTGAAAATACTTGATGGCATCATATTGGTGGATGTACCAAAGTATAATAAATAATTATGTAAATTTTTATTGAACATTCTGAATGTGAGTGGGAAAGGAGGTGATTTTGTATTAGCTTTGTGCAAAGCCACATTAGCATTGTCAGCTTTGAGTGGTTTGTTAAATTTATTTGACAATGATTCCAACAAGAGGTCCCTTTTTTTATGTAATCTATGTTAATTCATGTAATGTGATGTTATCTTTTATCTTCTTCATATCTTCTAAAATATTATAACCAATCTTATTTTAAGAACTAGGAACATCAACACTATGTTTAGAGGTACTCCCTTTGGGTGGTTCCATATCATTGCTTGAAGAAGTGTCTAGAGGAGTTCCAAAGCTATTTATAGGTTTTAAGGTAATCAAGGCTGCCTCTAATCTCTATTACTCAAAGGATAAGTCTTCTTCAAGAATTTTTAGAAGGCTTGGATATCCTCAGGGACATCATTAGGTTTGTTGTCTTCTTGAAAATGGAATTTGAATGATTTTACCATGTTGACTTGATCAAATGATTTGAATATTGAGGTACCTACACCACACTCCTTATTAGGGACTACTTTAAATTTGTCTAAATCTTCTAAGAAAGTTTCAAAAGCCTTACAAAAATTAATACAATCATCTCACCATGTTTGGTTGTATAATGAACTCTACAATAATCAGGCAAATGAATGTTAGTAAGATTAATATCAATGGTTTTCTTGCTAGAAGATGGTTTGTTAGCCTTTTTTTATAAAAATTATCATTATAAAACCTATTATTAGGTGTATTAAACCTTTTCAATGATAAGTTCCTACCATATCTCACTCCAGTATTACCAAATTATTTTTGTAGCTGAAGGAAATCAATGCTTACCTTTTGGAACATATTTAGGATAGATTCATTATCATTCTTGGGAGTTTTAAAATTGTGAACCTGGTTATTATTAGTACTAGTAGTTGGTAATAAATATATTTGATCACTTGCATTGAATATGGTAGTATTAGGATGACTCAAGAATCCTAAATTTTGATTAGGAGCAACATGACTCAAAGGCAATTGATTTAAATTTGTGAGTTGATTCAAGGTTGGAACATTGTAATTATTATTGGGGAAGATGTTCAAAGTGGGAAAATGTGGGTTGATATTTTGGATAGATTATTCCATTTATCCTTAGAGATAAATTTGATCACTGATGATCATTGTTTTAGATTAAGCATTGGCTAATGAAGTTATAGCTAGAAGAGATCTTTTCAAAAATATAGAAGTCATAGGATCTACTACATCCTTGTAGATTTCTATAATAAATAATCATTAGGTTTATAAGTGTCTATGGTCTTGATATACATTTTTTAGAACCTATAATTAAAGGACCTTATGGGCTCACTTGAATTCCTCTTGATGGTGCTGATTCAGTGGTATATGACACAAGAACTAACAATTTTTCCAAACTGGTCTCTGAAAACATTAGTAAAATCATCTTAGATAGTATTATAATTGTTAGGAAAAATTATAAACCATTCATATGCATCATATTTAAAGGTAAATGGGAATTATATACATGTGTGACATTTAACAACCTTAAATAAGTTTTAAAATATTTAATATGCTCTTCAACAATTATAATACTAGTTGGACTAAATGTTGGCAAGTCTTTCTTAGTATTATGTGGGAGATCATGTACCAAACCTAACATGTTGATTAATTATTCTCCCAACCAATCCATACCTAGATGAATTTCAAAGGTAGGGTTACCTTGAAGAGGTGAGGTTGAAAACTATCTGAAATGTCTACACTTACCTATCTCTCTTGGCTCTTTTATGGATTTTTAGCTCAAGAAAAGGCTCTCTTGTCTTTGAATGTGATCTTGTTTAGATATTTGGTAATTTGAGCTTGAATATTGAGGATCCTAATTGAAATATGATGTATCAAACCAATATTTAATAATTAAGATCAGATTTGTACACGAAGTTATTTTTGCAAAGATTTATGTGAAGAATAATAAAGGGCATCAAATTTCAATTGAGTTAGCCAAAAGAAATGTCCAATTATACAAATATGACCTATATTTACAAGTTTAACCTTAATAAACCTATATATATGATATATATACCAATATTTGATCAAAAAAATCTATTCTAATCTCAAATACCATGAATCTTCAAATCTTAAGCTATCTGTACCATAATTGAGCATCAAAATTCAAAGAACTATAATCTTTGTCCACCAAGATGGGTCAAGTACCATGAATATCAGTGATATTTACACTTTTGAGAAATTAATTATGCAAAGGTGCAAATATAACATCAATCTTTGATCAAAACACACTAAGATTGGTAAAGATTTAAACAATTCACAAAGATGACCCTCCTTCTAGTGCTAGTAGAAGCTTGTCATGTTAATGCCTCTAAGTGTATCACATGTGATCTTAGTGTTTAAGAACACTTCTCATTTTATAATTTATAGAATTCATGGCATGAGTATAAAATTTTATCAAATTTTATTCCATATGGTGAAATAATGGTAGAGCAATGTTTAACTATTCCACAGAATTTATATTAATTGATGGTTGGGAGCCACCATGGTCCAAATGTTTGAAAATTGAGAGTATATATGCTATTACCAATGAATTATTACCAAATTTTAAACTATAGACTAATATAGATGAATATTTATAATGAGATCTAAACTAAAGTGATCTGGTTAAAAAAGAAGCAAAAGAGAAGGGTAAGGCAAAAAGAAAATGTGTGATTGTTGATCCTTGACTCAAACATCATGATAAAGTTTAAATTATAATTAAACATGCATTTAACCAGTATATAATTAAAAATGGCATAAGATTAGATCTAACCATACACCAAGTAGATTTATAAGGATACTATGAAAGCATAAAAGAACTAGATTTAACTTTAAATATTTAATACCAAATTCAAATAACATTCACATCTAAATATAGAACAAATGAAATGAAGCAAATTCAAGATCCTTTAAATAATCTAGCATAAGCACAAATTAGAAACCTCTTATCACATATGCAAATTCAAAATTCATGAAACCATTCAAATTTAAGATCTAGAACTAGCAATTGAGAAAAAAGCCACATTAACAATTATCACATCAAATATGGATAATATTTACATAATTCCTTGATTATATTAATTGCTCAAAGTATACAATTTTTTCTCAAAATTATATCCCTTTAAAAAATGGTAGAACTATCTTTTATAAGAGGATAAGGTAGTAGACCAGTTAGTTATAAGATACAAATGTACAAGGAGTAAGGATAGCTCTCCTTTTTCTACAAAGTTCTAGAATACACTTGATTTTTTAAAATAGACTGACCTAGAGGCAATACACCAACAAACTAGCATATTCCTTTAAAAAAGGATATTCTATTTTCAAAATGTTACAAAGTTTTTACAAAATATAATATCATTCAACTAACTGGCTGGTGGGCCCTATACCTAAGAACTTCCTTGTTAATGTTAAATAATGTTCATAGCCTTTTGGTGTTGCTCATTGACTAGCTCTAAGTCCACATTTGGTTTCAAGAGACACTCTACCTCTTTTTTAGTGAGCTTGTTCAATTCTATATAATTTATAGACATGGCTTCTTTAATACTCTTGGCCTTAGTTATTCTTTCCCCTACATTAAATATCATGTCTAGGATCCTACTATTATCTTCCCCAAACTAGCATTCACTTTTACTTTTTATTTCTTGAGTCACCAAAGTAGCCTTGTGTTTGAATTCATCATCCTTGATGATGCCTAAGATAGTAGGTTGTACAATATCATTAAGCATCATCCCAAGGAGTTTTTAAATCCTTTATATTAGCTCCTCATCATCTTTAGGAGTCTTTCTATATCCTAGAACCATGCACTTAAACCTTAGAATTTGTCAACCACAATTCTTAAAATTGCATGCAAATGTCCCAAACTTATTGTTTTAAATCAAGGAATCTACCTTTTATCTCAGATGCTTATTAACCTTGTTATTTTATCCTCTAAAGCTTGTCATTGGGACATTAGACCCTTAGCCATTGTATTTTATTATGCTAATGCACTCTGCCTCAAATTCATTTTTTTCAATACCTCAAACATGTCATAAAATGATTCATCAAGCATTTTAATAATTTATTCAAGTATTGATAAGATATCTTGTGTCTCCAAGTTCTCATTTTCCTTCTCCAAATTATATATTATTTGCTTTATACCTCTAATTCCTTCTCTGACATGAGATTAATGAGCCTTAGTTATTTAATGTCCTCTACATGGATAGGGTGCTCATCAGGTCTTTGACCCCCAACTAGAGTTAAGACAAAAAATGACTCAAACTTTTGAAAGGTGAATTCCTCAGTCTCCACCATGGACTTTTTAGTTATCACTCTTTCTAGCCTGGCAATCTCAAAATTGAATTGGACCTTGGTAGTTGGTTATGTATAATTTAAAGGTTTAAGAGCTTCCATCTTGGTGTTGCTTGGATCTCTTGTGGTTTCCATTTATTTGTTATCTAATCTTATAGTAACCACTATCCTTCTCTCTTATTAATCTTTCATCAAATCCCTTATCCATGGCTTGATATCATCATGTAGATCAATATTAATAGTTTGGGTTAAGACCCATGAGTGGGAATATGAGGGGATCTTCTAAATTTTTTCATATATGAACCAATCAGGGATGATTAGTCTATGAATGGTGTATTCCTCATATAATAAGTTGATTTCACTTATAGGGTGAGTGAAAGTCAACTTGGGCTTCTTTTTCCCAACTAGGACCATTGTCAATTCTACCTTTCTCTTCCTTAATATGGTTACTAGGACTAGATCCAAGGTAGACCCTTTTCTTTTTTCTATCTTATCCTCCTCTATTTGGGCATATGCTTCTTCAACATGATTCTCTTCTTCATCAAACCCATATGCCTTAGTAAGGACCTTGAGGGTATCCTCCACTATTTCACTAGGTTCTAGGGAAATCATGTCCAAGAATTTAATTGGAGACTTTGGTCCATCATGAGGGGTTAGATATGGTCTTTCATTAGGCCTCTCTTTCAACTTTTCCTTACTAGGACCTTGTGTAATCTATGCTTGGGGTTGTTTCCCTTCCACCTATGATTAGTCTTGAGGGGGTCTTGAAGGTCTAGGTAGCAAATGGTATTGTAGAGGTCCCATTTGCCATATATCTCTAAGGGGCTTCTAGGCACTGGTCAATTTGTGTTTAAGCCTAACACTATGTCTCTTAAACCTAGCTAATACCTCCTCAAAATTTCTAGCCTTGATGTGTAAAGTCTCATATATCCAAGTTGATGTCCATAAATTGGTTTTGGTAGTTACTTGCTTTTCAAATGCTTAGAGACCTTATTATTAGGGTCTCACTTCCTTAGATAATATATATGGAATCTAAAGGACTCTTTGTGTATAGAAATAATGTCTGCATGTTTCCAATATTGTAGAACAATTTTTCCAATTATCAAAGGAAAAGGATGGAGGATGCCTTTCATTTTCTCTTTGCACACTCCATAAATGCCATGAAGAAGTTGATATGTAATTTCTTGCTCTGATAATTTGTTGGGAATATAGATAGGCAACTTCTAAGGTTGAATTAAAATCCCTTCAATTCTAATCACTATAAAATCTTGATATAACCAGATGTTTCCCATTAACTCCACATAATTATCTATTAGAGGGTTAATCCTAGGTATGGGGATCCCTATAATGACTTATACTAAAGTAGGATAAACACAATCACAAATGAATTTCATGTTTTGTCTATATTTTAAAATATGTAGTTTGGAATAGTGGTGGAAGACTATAATTCTTCCCTCAAGTGACTAATTTTTGATATAAAGGATCTTAGTTGAGGCTAGTAAAACATCCAATATATAGGACATCATGAAGAATTGGTTACTATTTTTCTTCTTAATGGTTATCAATGCCATTCTAAATAGATGTTTATCATCTCTCTAATTAGGGGAGTGAGCTCTTTTTATACCATGAAGTAGATGTAGGATACCCAAATCTTATCAAAATAAGAGGTTGAAGGGTCTCCACATATTCTATTTAATAGAGTCATAATTACCCTAACCCCTTCTTTGAATTGGGAAAATTAGATATTTTCAATAGGGCCTGAGATCATATGGTTCCCTTAGAGTAACTATGGTCTAAGGATGGCATCTAAGTCATTCTTGCCAGTCAATTCCTTAATAGTGGGAAAATCCACTTAGGGTTTCCTAAGTTTATAGTAACTGTCAAATGTCAATGGGGAAATGTATGCACTTTTCTTAAAAGTCTTTTCATGAATAATCTAACCTTGCTCAATTCTACTATATTTAAATGAGAGAAAGTATGTCAATATAGTAGATTACCTCTAGTTTGGTAGCCACATGGTGGAGACTAGCCATTTGGACTACAACTAGGTCATAGAACCTTCTAGTTATAGTGGCAATCTTATGTTTTTAATGATGGGTTGCATGTCTTTGATGGTCCAGAAAAGCTCAAACCAGTTATTATTTCCTATGTCTAATGTAACAGTGTCCAAGTTTGTGTCTTTGAAAACCTTCCTTCACTATCTATAGATAGATATAATTGTCTTGTCTCTTAGCTCTAGCCTTCTAGATGTCATGGATTCCAAACTTGTAAATTTTTCACCATTGTGATACAAATGATATCTATGTTAATTCCTTCATGCTTAAATTGTAATTATATTCTTTTAGCTTGATTATGATCAATCTGAGTTCAACTTAGGGTATTTTAGGCAAGTTTGGGGCTCTCCCACAGCTTTAGTGGTGAAGGCTTATTCAGACTTAGGTTCATTCATGTCTCATATTTGATTTTGACCTTTGCCTTTATATGTTTGCATTTTTCATCACACAAGATCTTCATTTTTATTGCTTTGTGCTTGCATGGCATTTATTTGGCATCTATCTATCAAATTTTATGGCATTTTTCATAAATTAATTCAAATAACTAGCCATTATTATTTAAAATTTTCCTTTTGATTCACATCATTAGATCATCACTCAATGATCAATGTGGGCCATTGATCATGATCCAAGATTTTGCATGTTATTGGTTATCTTTACATTAAGCCTCATGGTTGTGCTACTTGGTACCTCCATGGGATTTTTGAGCTCTACTTCTTGTACTAGTAATAATTAAAAGAGCATCTTTTATGTGTCAAACATGTGGGCTCTTGGAGTTCCATTGAATAGTTGTCAGTGATTTCACATTCTTGGATCATTTGGGCCTGATGAAGTGTGAGCCATTGATCCTACAGTATGTACAAAATTTAATCAGTGCATGGTTATATAAATGATATAGGCTAAAAAAATTTATGCTAAGTTTATTTCATGTCAAAATGCATGCCATAAACTTAGGCTAAAATATTTTATGTTATGTTTTAAAACATGATAACTAATGACCACTTGAATGATATAAAACTTGGCCCTTTTATCTAAGTAAAATATTCAAAGATCTTGAATATGATGGCCTCGTAGACATCAATTATGACCTCATAGATGTCAAATGACATTAAAAAGAACATCAAATTAAATCTTACAAATTTATTTGGGTTTGGTGGGCTTAAATTTGATAGTTTCACAGATGTCAATGACAGCCTCATGAATGGCAAATGACAATCATAAGAATGTCAATTTTAAGCTCTTATAGTTCTTATATTCCATATATCTCAAATTAAATTCTCTCCATTTGATCAATTGGCATGATGAAGTGAGTCATTTGATCAAAATATGAGTGAGTGCATGCCATTAGTTTAATTTAATGTGTAAGATCTTTTGTCATCAAGATTCAAATGTGGGAGTGTTGTTTGGTGACTCCATAGGCCTTTTTGAGATTCTAACTTTTTAACATTGTGTTCACTCCATCTAATCAAGAGTAATAATGAGTTTAGGATCATTTATTATGATTTGGATTCTCACACATGATTAGTTTGAAGGACCAAATTCTTGGGTTCATCAAGTTTTCATCACTTCAGTAGATCATCCCTCATGATGAAGCGTAGATCATCAAATCTTTAAAGAATCAAGGTATTTAAGTTAAGACTTGGATAGATAGAAATTTAGGATCAAGATTTAAGACTAAAGTTTCATTTGCATTGATAAATGTAAATAGGGCCTTAGGGTTAAAACTTTAGGCTAATGTTTTTAACAAAGGGGACCATGCTAAAATAAAATGACCCTACTAGCATAACATTAGACCATGTTATAAATATAAGGAATAAGGGGTAAAAATAATGGGGATTAAGCTTAATTTTTTAGGTTGAGGTTTGGTTGTGTTTAAGAAACACAAATAAGCCTTAACTTGAAAATTAGGGCTTAAGTCCAAAATAAATTTATAATATTCCCACTAAAAGCATTCTTACCAATATTTGAATCAATGACTTAAGCTAGGGTTTTTTGAAAGTGAGTATTTAGGCCATGAACTCAGGCTTGAATTTTCATAGACCAAAGGCTATTAAAATATTGAATAAATATTAACTATGAGGATCTAATCATGAACCATTCATAAGGGCTCCATGAAACCTGTAACTTATCACACAAAGGGCAAATATTAGCAACATTAGGTAACTTTAAAGTAAAACCACAAACCCATAGGCCAACTTTATCAAAGTAGATGATATTAAAATTCTAATAATGTTCAAAACATGTTGTGTTTTTAGTGTTAAGGTTCAAAGTATCTCAAGTGTCCCAAATTTCAAAAATTGGGGGTATGTTGACCTCAACAAGTCCTCCTCATTATACATGAAAACCCTAATTATTAACATAACTTTAAATTAGTTAAAAAGTAAGGGGGTTAAAATAAAAAATAGAGCCTAACCATCATAGATAGGTTCGAGGGAAAAGGATAAGGGTGTAAAGGTAATAATAATAAAAGGCTTCAGTAGTGGTACTCAAGTAGATTAGATAGTGGGGCTAATTATCTCACACAAAGGGAAATAAAAGTAGAATGAAAAAAGGGCTTCTTCCAGTACCTAAGTGATAGCAACCTAGCTAATGGACCAAACACTACCAATTTACATAAGGTACATAACTACTATATCCCTTCCTCCTATTTCCATTATCCAACTTATACAAGCAGTTACCCCTTCTCCTATTTCTACTAGCCCACTAGTGCAAGTTATTCCCTTGGAAGTAAGCCAAATAACACAGTTGGTTATTCCAACTCCACATTTACCTCCCTCTTTTGTAATCACTTCTACCTCATACCTTATATCTACTACCACCCCATTGATCACCAACACTACCTAATAATATATGGCTATGGACTTAGTCATTATAACTACAGTTCCATTACCGACCACAGTTATTAGGTAAGTAACTTTTCCATCATTTTCCATTGCAATTCTTGTTAGTTCTACTTTGGACATTCACAATACATTGATAGATTATTTGGATACCTTGGACTCCACCCTTCCACATGTTCCCTTATTCTAACCACACATTCTTACCTCTCTACTTATGTCACTTCCAGCTTTCTTACACCTTGTAATCACATCCACTCCACCCATCCAAGTATCCTTACCTTCTTACACTCTCATTTTGACCCAAACTACCACAAAAGAGGTGGAAATGGAAAATCCCATTGACACAAATGTGGGTATTCAACCCAATAGTGGGGTAGAGATATCCAAATCATCTAACAAAGACTAAATGGCAATGTTAGTGGTAGATAAGACACTTGCTATAGTAACTACTAGCATGGCAACTTTAGTTGTAAATTAATAGGTAATAGTGTCCATTGGAATATGACATGATTAATTGATATCCACTCCTAGTTGGTTGGAATAATTAGTGTGCAAGAAGAGGAAATAGATGATATCTCCTAATACCCTAGATTTTAGTCTATTAGAAGCATCCAAATGACCAAAGAAATGCCTTAAGACCATTTCTAGAATCTCATATGATGCAATAGGGGAAAATTATATGAGATAAAAGTTACCTCACATGATAAATAAAAATAATATTTAGTGGTGGGGAATTATCATCTATCCAAGGTACACTTTGGTTTTCCAACAAGAGAAGCACCAAAATATGATGTTCAAACAAGCATAAGTTCTCTTTGATAAAATGGACATTGAAAAGGTCACTAAGGATGAGCTAAATAATAAATTTGAGTAGTTTATGGCTACCTTGAGGAAGGTTGTATAACTAGAAAATCAAATTGAATTAGCTCAACCAACTCAACCTCTCTTAGTTACCTGATAAATAAATAATTGATGCAATGATAGAGATTGGTATAATGGGAAGGAATACACAATATTAGACTAAATAACTAGTCACAAAAGGAAAAAGGGCGATAGGGTTGCCCATGGACTATTACAAGATATTAAAGGATGACCTGGCATCTTTGAAGTTAGAAATTAATAGATATGAGGAGGAATTTGAAAGGCTAAACCTCTACTTTCCCAAATTAAAATCCATTGACTAGATAGAGAGTGACACCCTCATGTCCAATAATATAATTAAAAATGCTTTGGATCATGATGAGCTAGAAATGGTAGTCAAATTTAAAATTAGAATAATTAGTCAAAATATTGATAAGGCCAAGAGCATAAGTGACAAAGCAACATATGTAATGTATGACATTGAAGATTCAATTTGAAAATTATCATGTGAGGTAGAATACTATCAAGATAAACCTCTTCTTTTTCAAGTTGTGCAAGATAAATTAAAAGAGGTTATTAAGAAGGATTCATCACAAGACACAACTTTTAACTTGGATTCCATCCACTGGTTAATCAAGTACCAAAATACACTTGATCATATGGGTAAGGATATCCAAGTCTATAGAGCTTCTTCTAGATAATTATATGAGGTAACTATAGAATGTGACATTAGTAATATTTACACAATTGGTCTTGATGAAGAGTTCCTACAAGAAATATTTGATAGCTTCCATGCTTACATCGATACGATACAAGAGAAAAAGGACAAGGAATCTTATAATTTCATTATTGTTGATTTATTATTTGATTATTTAATAAAAATACATTCTACAAACTATAAATTTTATAAGATATATTGTAAAGTTACAAGTTGTAAATTACAATTGTCATTTTGACAGCTCTTAACTTTAAGTTGAAAAAGAGCTACTTGTAATTTTGAATTATCATTTTGTCAATATTTAGTTAGAAAAGTGAACATTATAATTTGCACTTTTATTTTTGACAATTTGAATGACTTAAAATTTGTAAAAGTATCAACTTCAATTTATAAGTTAGGTTTTGCAAGTTATATTTTAAACTATCCAAACATTGAAAAAATGTTCAACTTCATTAAAAGACTGACCAAGTCATAAAGCTGATTTTGGCACCATAGTTCTTAGGGAGAATTTTATTAAATTAAACTCAAAGAGACAAGGCTCAACTGAAAGAATCCAACAAATTTTTCTCCTTCTTAAACACTTGGTGAAGTGCCTAGCTATTTTAGAGTCCTCTTCTTCCTTCTACTACATCAAAGATGCCTATTTAATTTGAGATGATGACATTTGTATGGGCACTCCTTGATTTCTTGCACCAAGACTAAGTGTAAAAGTTTTGAACTTATTCTCTCTCAAAGGAGTAGGTTTTTTTGTGTATAAATATGGTTTTCTTATGTATCCCATGGATATTTTTACTGATAGACAAATTTTTTTGATTTTGATAATTTTATCTCATGTTGTAACTTGGAGAATATTAATAAAATAAAGTTTTTCCTTTCTTATCTCATGATTATCCTTGTGTATGTATGACATTTTATTAAATTTGTGAATGATATAATTATTGTTTTATTCATATAGAATCATTTTTGGTATTTATTTTACCCTTTTGAAATCTTGTTGAGAAAAAAAACAATAACTTTGTTCCTTATTTGATAAACACCCATATTGCCTTTGATATTATACTAGAGTAAGATTGTGCTTCAATAAATTTCAACATATTATTATTTAAATTGTATTCAATCAAAGTAAGATTTAATTTACATTGTAATCCTTTGGTGCATCACCATTTTCCATTTTCAAAATTCCTTTGAACCTCTTTTCATTACAAGTTAAAACCCTAGTGAAGAACAAAATCACTAAGAATCCAAAGTTTGAATTGAAGTAGTCATGTATCAGTTGTAATAAACTTAGTTGAAGGAATATGGCCTTCTCCATAGGATCAACTTAATTTTTGAGGGTCTGACATCTTGGAGGTGATCATATTATATCATTAGATTATCATATATTACAACATAAAGTGGGTACATAATCTAATTGATAACAATTTATATCTAAGCATTTATATTTTAGAGGTACAATCACTTAAGGTGGGGGTGAATCAGTGAGCAAAGATAATTCAACTTTAATTCTAATCTTTTCAATCATTTAATTAGTTACCATAAGCATTCATGTACCATACACATCATTCATAGCAAAGAGTAAGAGAGACAATGTAATATCAATCATATAACATATGACATAGATGGGTGACTATGGACCTCTGATTATCACTCTTCACCTTTATGGGTGACTATGACATACATGGGTGATTATGATCTAAATCTTCATATGTTGGTCATAACAACTATGGACCTCTAATTATCACTCTTCACCTTTACTTATACTCAAATAGTAAGAGTACTATTCTACCAAAAATATTATGACCAATAGGTCATAAAAATAGTCCTCAAACTGATATTCTCATCAACTTATCCATAAATAAATCTACCCCTCCTCTCCCTAATTAACACAAACATGCCTCTATCAAATATCTCCTTTGTTTCTCACTCTAAAATTGAGAAACCAACATCTTTGGTTCTACTATTTAAAGATAAATATTGATAATCAACACCTTAGTTTTATATTAGACATAAATTATCCCTTAAATCATATCTCAAATGAATACATCACTCAATAAAATATTCATATGTCAGCCATAGCAATTATGGGTCACCCTTAAGTAGTTACACCTTTTAATAAGGCCCTTGTAGCTCTTATAGGTCTCATGAAGACCTATTCAACCATTTAACATATCATCAAAATAAATAGTAACATAATACCACTTTCAAATACATGGGTCCACTCCTTATGTCCCCTTTGATATCTTCAAATGATCACATTCATATTAGCTCACTTCTGCATATGATCAAACAATTCAAACATTGACATGGTGCATAAGACCATCATGAATGAATACATAATCAAACTATTAAGCATTATTCGTACTCAATATAGATTTTTCACACCTCCATAATTCATATAGAGCATCCTCATGGAGTCTACAGCACTCCCAAATAGTTAAGTCATCATGAGACATCAAAATAACACCAACTCAAGCTCATACATCCTTATCAGGTTACTTTCACAATAAGCACGAAAACACTTTCAAATTTGAGCATTAATATGTTTGATTATACACAATTTAAAATCTTTAAATTAGTTTCATTAGATGTTCCATGGAGTCCTTTTCATCTTTGATTTTTACAGGACCAACAAATTTGACTTCTATCAAAATATATGGATAAAATACAAAGCTATAGTTTTTCCCTTTGTTAAATTCAAGTATTTGAATGACAACAATCATAGTTAAACTTCAACCACTTTGCTCACATCTCATGTCCTCATCACTTAGATCAATTACACACCGTTGATCTTATCTATACTTTAATTCATAGGCACCAATGCTCAAATTTTAAACCTTAGTCACTTTGACCTCATCTCATGAACTCTAAAAACTTTGACTCAATGTGCTCTATTGATCGCTATGAATCAACTAGGTCTTTAAATATCAACACTCACCATTCAATCAATCTATATGAATACCTACTCATTTTTATATCCCTATCTTTTACCATTGTTTAGTCATTAAACATCATGTACCTATCCTCATCTCATTATTTCCTAACTTATTAAAACAACATGCATCATTGATCTTGATCAAACTTTAACTTGTGCATAAATGACTATGGGAACCTTTCTCATCTACCTAAGTATCCAGTTTTTAACCTTAATAATTTATTCTTTACTTAGATACATGATCTCAAATTTGGACTAAATGATCTCCTTACATAAGAGAATCCAACCATGTGAAAAAATGCTCCTGAAGCCTTCACATGTGTGAGATATAATGCCATTATAATTCATTCTCAAAATATTCTATCACAGAGTCAACCATGCCAAAACTTGCTTAAGAAGCCAACTTTCAATATGCATAACTTTTGTCACACATTAGTGCATGATCTAAAATTTAGTGCAAATAAACTAGGTTTAAAACTTAACAAACTCATTTGATCACCTTCTCCTAAAAAATCCACATGTGTGAAATATGATACCACAAAAATTCTTACTCGAATATTCTTTCCATATTGCAAATTTGGCTATGTATGGGAAAACATGGTCAAAATTCCTAGGAGCCCAACTTTTCACTTGCATATCTATTGATGCACTTAGTCACATGATCTACGATTTATCACATATAAACTAGGTAGAAAAATGAACAAACCCATATGATCATTTTGTCCTAAAACTTCCACTTGTGTGAATTTTGACCTCATAAGCATGCTTACTTAGCTTTGCTTGAGCCCTTTTGCAAATTTGGATAAGTATGGGTACTTAGTGAATTCTAAGTAGCCATCTTTGCATCTTCATATCTTCAACTGCACTTCATCTTATGACTTAAGATTTGGTGCATAATAACTATGGACTACTATGATAAAAACCATATGACCACATCCCCTTGAGTCATTCCCATGTGACAATAGTGATGTCATCAAACTACCTACTCAAATTTTCTAAAAAAGTAGACCCAAAGTGTCTAGATGCACACTAGCACTCAAAGATTATGAAAACATCTTATGAAACTCTTACACATCATAAATATTCCACACTCATCCCTAAACATTTTTAACCATCCAAAAATAGAGGATCAACCAATCATACTTCAAGCATACTAAGACAAGCATATTGTACACTTTATCATTGTCACATAATCTATCAAAGCACTTCATCCCCTCACCAGGATATCCCATGGCATCATTGAAAACTCTCTAATAATCTCTCCCTTTTTTATTAATTTCAAAAAACATCATATATAGCAATATATATCTCACCTTCTCTCTCAAGCACTTCTAAGATAGGACCTTTCGCCCCCTTTGACACAATGACAAAGTAGGCACCAACTAATCCTAAGGACCTGAAAAGACTATCAAATAGGAAAGGACCATCTTATAAAGATGATACAAATTTCCATTTACCTTGAGCCTACTTTAGGTTGCATTGACAACATCCTCTTACTCCATACCAAGACTCTCTTCAATCAAGTACTACAACCAATGAAGAAAGAACATACAAAAATACTAAAATATGATGGAACTCACCAAGAAACATCTGAAAGAGACTCCCCATAATATCTCTAATCCATTGCACCTTTTGATCATCTTCATATCTCCATACACCATGAAGAACCACCACACATTTTTACTAGCCTTCTCTATCAAGCTACCACAAGGACCACCAATAGAACTTCATGCCACTCACCAAATAGAAAACATACTCACATCCAACCTGAAAACACCCATTTTGAACCTATACTATAGCTCCTTCACAAACCTCTAGTGAAAGCTCATGAATTTATTGTTCCCCCTTAACCAAAGACATTTTATTGATTCATGGAGAAATAAATGACAACTGAGTTTTGCCTTAAGTACTCAAATGTAGATTTTGATAATGGTTTGGTCATAATATCTATAAGCTACTCTTTTGTAGGCACATACTCCAACTTAACACATTGATTAATTACTTATTCTATCAATTAATTATATCTAATAGGAATGTGTTTAGTATTTGAGTGCATATTAGGATTCGTTGAGATACTAATTGCACTAGTATTGTCACTATCAATAGGATAAGGTCCATTTTGTCGTACCTTATAATCCTCTAAAAAAAATTCATTCACATAACTTGTTTGAAATAAGAAGATACTACTATAAACTTAGCTTTTGTAGTTGATAGAGATATTGAGGCTTGTTTCTTGCTTATCCAAGACACCAAGCATTCTCTCATAAATAAGACCCCACCACTGGTACTCCTACTATCATACACACACCCTACCCAATCAACATCAATATATGATTTCAAAGAGAATTATTTACTCCTAGGATACCAAAAACCAAAGTATATGGTGCCTTTGAGATATCTCAAGATCCTTTTGACTGCTTTCAAGTGAGATTCTCTAAGTTCATCTTAAAACCTTCCTATAAGATCTACTACTTGCATGATGTTAAGCCTAGATATAGTAGAGTACAAAGTACTTCCAATCATGGATCTATAAAAATTATTATCAACTTTTTGTGAGTCATCTATTTTAATTAACTTGTATCCTATAATCATTGGAGTACTCATTGGCTTACAATCCATCATGTCAAATTTACTTAGCATATCCTTGATGTATTTAGCTTGTGAAATGAATATCCTTGCATCAAGTTAATTAATCTATAATCCTAAGAGGAAATATAGTTCTCCCAAAATTGACATTTCAAACTCACTCTTCATAGTATCTACAAATTATCTACTCATTTTATCATTGTCAGATCCAAAAACTATGTCATCAACATATACAAAAACTATCAATTGATGATTACCTTATATCTTGATGTACAAATTACTATCAACTACCCCCTATTATAGAATTGATTAAAATATACTTATCTAGCCTATCATATCAAGTTCTATGGGATTTTTTAAGACCATACAAAGCCTTCTTCAACTTACACACCAAATTTTGATTACTTGATATGAAGTATCCTTCAGGTAACTCAATGTAGACTTCTTAAAGGTTTCCATTCAAGAATGTATATTTCATATCCATTTTATATACCTAAAAATCTTTGAAACATGCATATGCCAAAAAGATTCTAATTTCTTCCATCTATAGACACCAAAAATATGCACATGATGGTTTGAAATGTTGAAATACCCCTATTTGCCCACCTTGGCCAACTTCACCAACTAACCCATCTTTAACCTAAACCATTAAAATTTTACCTTTAACCCAACCTAGCATTTTTAAACCCATATAGCTAACCCAACCTTAAACTTTATACCTTGGCCCTATTTACTGTCAAGGGTCACCCTGACTACTGATGGTTAGCCTGACCATTGATAGTTAGTTTGACCATCAACAGTCAGGTTCCCAACACTTGAACTAACCAACTTAATCCATGTGTGAGCTAACATATTACAATATTATCTAGATGTCTACCTTCTCTATTTTCTAATGTGTCATAATCCTTGAAATCATCAATCAAACCTCCTATGTAACCTTCTACCTCCATCTCTCTTTGTTTATAAAAGGAGGGGAGTAAGAGGTGAAGAAGGGGGACAATCAATGATCTTATACTTCTTCATCAGGATTTTCTTTTGCAAGTCTTCCTTCTAGCCAACTAATAGATAAAAAAGAGACCTAACACTCTACCAAAATTACTTTGTAACCATAGGCACCATTACTCTGCCCAAATTACTTCAAGTTTCACCAATAACTTCAACAACCAAATATAAGTTTTTTTTCACATATTCATATACTACTTTCATTTTACCATCTCTAACTAAACCAAACATTTTCCTTTGATACTTATAAGGCCCTCTCTTACCCTCAAGACCATTAACCAACCTCCAACAACCCATAAAATATTTCTATAACCAACCCATAACCAATTCTAGCTAGAACAAATAAGTTATCCAAACCCATAGTGACCACTGATGGTCACACTAACCATCAATAGTTATCTTAACCATCGATGGTCAGCTTAATCACCAATGGTCACATCAACTATCGATGGTTACCCTAAATACTGATAGTCACTATGTAACTTTTTTGACCAAAAACCAGCAAGCTATTTCCACTAATCAAACCTCAACCAAACTTTATGTTTCTTATATTTTATCACCTCATAGACCAAAAATGGCAACTTGACCTGACCTAAACATTTATTAATAATTTAGCATTCACCTAAATGTTATTTTGTTACAACTATCATTTTTTTTAAAGTATTTATTTCTTTAGATCTATTAATTTTATGTTATGTAACCTTTCTTTTCAATATTAACTTGTACAAAAAGTGGATCAACAACCTCCTAAATAGCTCACACTTCTTAGATCTAGCTTGTTAGTCAATCCACCTATCTACCTAACTAACCAACCTTTTTCTAGTTATATCTTATTACAATTCATCTTCCCAAGCCAAAAAAGAGTATCTACAACTGTCTAAATCATGGATTTCACACCACATCCAAGTTCTACTAACCTCTTCCCCTCTTTCAGTTTTACCTTTCTTCTATAAATAGATAAAAACCAAAATTTGAGTAAATTTTTTTGGCACACCCGATGGGACCCTAACATCATCTAGGTGCCCCTTCTTTCTTCCTTTATTCTATGTTCATCCAACAAAATATAAAATTTCTTTTGGGCTTAAAATAAACCTTGAATTATATTGATTATTTGTTTCTTTTAATTCATCTAATAATTTAAAAGGCAAATCAATTAATCATAGTTTCACCCTTGGTATCATACACATACCAAACCACATAATCAATCAATACATCAAAACAAACTTGAGACAAGGCCCGACTAAGATTTCATCACCTAGAAGTAAACCTTTTCCTTTCCCAACAATCCTAATTGGAGTTCATTACCAAGGGGAGAACCAACTCATCTCTCTGGTTGAGTATAAACTCTAAAATTCAGTATATCTTGGCTAAGCACCTGACACGATTATTGCTCCGGTGTGAAGTGAGGAGGTAGGCCCAAACATCAAGCCATGTACTAACTTTACATACATATTTTGAGAGCCATAAATAACCTAAAACCAACTATATATTTCTCTTTTAGTACCCTCTCTACAAGTTAAGTCTTCCAACATTTTTTCTAAATTAAGGCATAAGCCAAAAGAGAGACTAAAAACAACCCTAGGAGATAACATACTTTAGTGTTTGCCTTTTTGAATTTTTCTTGTTTGCTCTTTACTTTGAGTTGTGATAAACCTACCTTCCACCATATTTCCTTTATTTTCTTGTTCAATGGAGAACCAACCTATATTCTCTCCTAGAGATCCTAACTTTTCTATGGTCTTAGAGAATAACCATCTCACCTTAGAGTGATAACTTGCATCACAAGCCACTTATGTTCCTAACCTTACCGATAACCAATAAAATCTCACCTACAACAAACCAACAACCTATCAACAACCATTTGATTATCATCATACCCAACCAACAACCTATTAACATCTATCATATCAACCACCCCAACCTTGTCAAACTTTGGGCTACCTACCAAAACTAACATATAAATCACCCTAACCATCATATAAATTACCTCAACCTACCTTATCAACCCTACCTAACCTCATCAACAACCAACCCAACCTCATGCACAATCAATACAACCCTACCTATCACCTATAAAACCTCAACTACAACCAACTAAAAAACTCATAACTACCACCTAAGTTGGTTACAATGTTAATGGACTAGATTATCAAAGTAGAGTCATCTATTTATGGTACCCATTACCAATCATCCCTCACCTACAACCAATCAAATATCAACTACAACCAAATAACAACTTATCAACTACCATTTAATCATCATCATACCCAACCAACAACCCATCAACACCAACTTAAAAATTATCATGACCAACCTCAACTTCAATATATATCCAACCTCATTAACCATTGTATTACCTACCCCAACCATCATATCACTTACCCAAACCTACTTTGACGTATCCCTCTTTATCTCAACACTAAGATTTGGTCTATCCTCTTTTCCATTCAACCAACAACCATCAAACCAACTTATCTACCTTACCTAACCTATCAAACCAACCCACCTTATCAATTTTACCCAAAATATCAAACCAACCCATCTTAACAACTTTACTAAATCTATCAAATAAAACCAACTATCAACCAAATTTACTCAATCAACCCACCTTATCAATCCAACTAACCTTATCAAGCATACCCAACCCATAAAATCAACCATGTTTATCAACTCAACCAAACCTATCAAACCCACTAACCTCATCAAACTAATTAATTAGCCCTCAAACTCAAGAACAATCCATCATTGAACCTCTTTTTTAACCCATTATTATGCACAACAATAACCAAAGCTCTCACATCCATTATATTTAGTTCTTATTCAACCTATAACTAAGGAAACCATAATCCAACCCTTAACCAAACCACTTGTTAATCAAGTGGGACCCTCTCAATTTTCCTTTGAAATCCCAATAAATGAAACCCACCAACCTCTTCCACTTACCCATGTGGAACCAACCAACCAACCTTATCCACTTCACCTTTTAGTGGATCAACCAACCAATCAACCTCATCCAACTCACCTAATAGTGTACCAACCTCTTGTACTTACCCATGTGGAACCAACCAACCTCTTATACTTAGCCATGTGGAACTACCAATCATCCTCATCTACCTCACCTATTAGTGGACCAACCTCATCCACTTCACCTTTTATTGGATCAACCAACCAATCAACCTCATCCACCTCACCTATTAGTGGACCAACCTCATCAAATTCACCTTTTAGTGGATAAACCAACCAATCAACCTCATCCACCTCACCTATTAATGGACCCTCTTCCACTAATCCATGTGAAATGAAGCAACCAACCTTTTCCACTTACCCATGTGGAACCAACTGACATATCTCTTCCACTTACCAATTTTGATAACCTATCATCAACTCAACCTTACCTATAATCAACCCTACTTTACCCACCATCAACTCAACCTTACCAACTATAAATCTAAATAGAAATCAGCCCATTAAATCAAACAAACCTTTTGAACCTACCCTTACCTCACCCAAGCTCCCTCCTTAGGACAATTGGACATTATTATCTAAACTACCTTTATTTTGGGATAGTCTTGTCAAACCTACCCTAACCTACCAAAATTAAGCCCAATAACATTTTACTAGCATTATTACAATAGAGGAAATCCCATTTAAACCACCACCTACAAACTTGACATACTAACCACTAACAACAAACAACATTTTGGAAGATAGATGAAGTCATGTTCACCCCTCCTAAACACTATTATTAATCAGCACCTCACCTTAGGATAATTTTCCTATCTTCAACCATCTATGGAAAGAGTGAACTGGGGGAACTTTCCCTCCATAAGGATTTGACCATTTATCAATGCAAACCATACCTTAACAATTAACCAAACTAACCCTCAGCATTTTTGCCTCAAATTATCAACCAACTAACCTTGAACTATTGGAGATTACCTTTCACCACCTTACAAGCCCAACCAACCACCTTACCTTAACCATAAAACCATTAGAGATTGCCATTTTCCATCAACTTATGTGGGAGTAACCTTCTTACCAACCTTTTGAGAGTACCTTCTCCATCAACCCTTCACCCAAAAAAATGGTATACCAAATCAGGGTAACCCATTTGGACACCACCCAACCTATTTGGGAGTCACCTTCTCCCCCAACCATTAAAGATTACCCTTCTCCACCACCCACCCAACCATTTGAGATTACCCTTCTCCACCAAAATATCACCTAACCAACCTCACCCTTTTTGTGAATACAAATCTTTTCCATGTCTAATTAAGTGTTGGAAAGTAACTAGGGGACATATACTCTCCTAATTGACATCAAACATTTATGTAAGCATAGATCTGGGGTATATCAGAACCTCAACCTCCTCAAATGTTTTTGCATTTGCATTCATGTTATTTTGTTAAACTAATTTCTTTGTCATCTTGTACCTAACTTAATCTCATCCCTTATTTTCAATCAACTTCATCTCCTTATTTTAAGGACAACTGATTAAAAACAAGATCATGTCATTATGTCACAAAATTAGCCTAATCCTAAGCATGGATACCATATCTCTAGCCATGACATGATCCTCGTCATACTTTATAACCTTTTTAGGATGGATTAATATGGTCATTATCACTTAAACCACCTATTTTACCTATAATCAACCTCCTTGTGCCATGGTTTTGCCTCCATAAAGGAAAACCTTAGGCCTATATAGATAGTCCATGCATAAACTAGCACATAAACAATGGGATACCAAAATATTACTTGGGTCAACATCTCTAGCATGCAAACTTCTCCCTTGAAGGACAACTTCCTTAAAAGATAATCAAAATTTCTTAAACTTAATGTAAACTACTCCCTTGAAGGATAACTATCAAACATAAACAAATCCAAACTTAGACCACTCCCTTAAAGGATGGCTAAGTCAACTTTGTCGAAATCAATCATTTGAAGCTTCCCACATTGATCAGCTTCCTAAACCTATCAAACAAATCAATAAAAAACCCTATATCAAAATCAAACACTAATGAATCCCTAAAAAATTGTAATCAATTTCATAATAACATCATTAGACTTCCTGCATCGATCAGTCTACACCTAGCATATGATATGGACTTATCTATCTTGGTTCTTAGGTTACCTATAGAAGGGGAAAGCCATCCCCACAATAAGGTTACCCTACCTATCACCCATTACCTATCCTTCATATCCCCTTTTATCTTCCACAAATCAAGGTTTTTGTATCTTACTTGACACCATGCGATCAAGCTACCTTTTTTTAACCATTGAACTAACAATAAAAAAAAATTATGATAGGGGTTTATGTTCATAATCCCACCCATCTTGTCATCATGGTATTTGTCAATTGGATCATTTAACCTCCTCTTTATAATTTAATGCCCACTTAGGTAGATGTTTCTTCCCCCTTTTAATTCATTGAAACCAACCCATCAAAATAACTAATCATTGAACCTATTTAAGAGAGCACCTTCTCCTAAACCTTACCAACCCAACCAACCACCTTACCTTAACCATGAACCATTGGATATTACCCTTCTCATACCAAACTCAAACCAAGTGGTACATCAAATTAGGGAAACCCATTTGAAACATCACCCAACCATTAGGGAGTCACCTTCTTCCCTAACCTTTGGAGATTATGTTTCTCTACAAACCTTCAAACCAAACCAAACCAAGTGGTACATGAAATTAGGGAAACCCATTTAAAACCCATTAACCAACCTTTAAAGATCACCTATTCTACACAAACCAATAATGAAACATTATAAAACACCCTCCAACTAACCAACCATCTGATCATGTCCACATCGATATTGGTTATTTTTTGACCTAAATAATCACATACTTTTCAATGGTCTTACTTTGGTAATTTTTACCACATTGACCAACCTTTCCTTGTTGAACATTTAAATTTGAACCACCTAGTACATAACCAAACCATTTGTGTTTTTCAAGGGATCACTTCCTACCTTAGATACCTATAAAAACATTGACGCTATCTAGGAGACTTATAGAGTAACCTAATCAGCGATGATTAACACTATGGAATACTTACCCTATCACTTGTACTTCTATAACTGACCTTATTTTTACCAACATTAGTAACCTTAGTTTTTGTATGATCTTGAGTATAACACTTAGTCACATTTTGTGTGCATGTTTGTGCCTTAATTACCAACCTCAGCTACCACCCTTTTCACCTACCTTCCCATCTAATTAACCACTCATCAAACATAAACCCAATTCTATTTCACCTCATCAACTTCTAGTTTGAGGGGGATCACCTCCTCCCATACTTAGGGTAATCAAACCTTAAACCACAATCCATTTTTTTTATATCTTACTAATATAAATTACATAACAAAAAGGGGGAAAATGTAGACACCAAAATCTACACATGATGGTTCTAAATATCAAAATACCCTTAGATGCCCACCTTCGCCAACTTCACCCACTAACCCACTTTTAACATAAACCATTCAACTTTGACCTTTAAACCAACCTAACATTTTTAAACCCACCTAGATAACCCAAACTTAAACTTTCTACCTTGGCCCTATTGACCATAAAGGGTCACCCTGACCATCGATAGTTAGCCTAGTTGTGAATAGTTAAGTTCCCAACACCTGAACTTACCAACTTAATATATGTGTAAGATCACACATAAAAACCTTATCTATATATATGACTTCTCTATTTACTAATGCATCATAATCCTTTAAATCATCAACCAAAACTCTTGTGGAACCTTCTACATCCTTCTCTCTTTGCCTGTAAAAGGAGGGGAGTAGGAGGCAAATAAGGGGGATAATCAATGATACTAGACTTATTCATTTGGATTTCATTTTATAGGCCTTCCTTTTAGCTAACCAGATAGTAGAATAGAGACCTAGCACTCTATCAAAATTAATTTACAACTAGAGGCACTATTACTTTTCCAAAATTCCTCCAGGTTTCACCAACAACTTCAACAACCAAAGCTAAGTATTTTTTTCATGTATTCATTTACTAATTTCATTTTAACACCTATACCTAAATCAAACCTTTTCCCTTGATATTTATAAGGCCCTATCTTACCCTCATAACCATTAACCAACCTCTAAAAACCCATAAAACCTTTTTATAACCAACCCTTAACTTATTTTGGCAAGAATTAATAATTTATCCAAACACATAATGACCACTAATGGTCACCCTAACTGTCAATGGTAAGCTTAACCATTGATGTTTATCTTAACCATTGATAATCACATCAACCACTGATGGTCACCATGACCATTGATAGTCACTATGTAACTTTTTTGACCAAAAACTAGTAAGCTATTTTGACTAATCAAACCTCAACCAATTTATGTTTTTCTCAACTTCTGTCACCTCACAGACCAAAAATACCACCTTGGCCTAACTTGAACATTTCTTAATAATTTATCATTCATCTAAATATTATTTTTTTACAAATATAATTTCTTTAAGAAGTATTTATTTCTTTAGATCTAGTGCTTTTATGTTATTCAACCTTTCTTTTTAACATTAACTTGTATAAAAAGGTGGATTGAAATCCTCCTAGATAGCTCACATTGATTGGATCTAGCTTGTTATGCAATCCACCCATCTACCTAACTAACCAACCCTTTTATAGTTCTATCTTATTACAAGACTTCTTCCCAAGCCAAAGAAGAGTATCTACAACTGTCTAGATCATAGAGTGCACACCACATCTAAGTTCTACTAACCTCTACCCCTCTTATAATTTTACCTTTATTCTATAAATAGATAAAAATAAAAATTTGATTAAAAAACCATCCTTTCCATAGGAGTAAAAATCTCATCAAAATATATTCCTTCAACCTGAGCATATCCTTTACACACCAATCTATCCTTATTCCTTTTGATTTCTCTTTTCTCATTCATCTTATTTTTGGAAACCCATTTGATACCTATCACATTTTTATCTTTTGGCCTAGAGACTTAGTCCCATGTTCATTCCTTTCTATTTGATCAATTTATTCATCCATTGCATCATTTAAACTTTTATATTTACTAGATTCCATAAATGTCTTGGGTTTAATCATGGATAAAGAGCTGAGTCTTATTGATTTTTATTGATCAACATTTTATTTCTAGTTTGCAACCTTGTACTAATATTTCCAATAATTTGAGAGATTGGGTGATCTTTTTAAATCTTTTTATATGGATCTTTATAATCTTGTCTTTCTTCCTCCTCTTCATATTCATCATCTATTTAAACACACAACTCATCATTGTTTAAACTAGAATTTTTAATTGAGTCACCTAAACTTTTATCTTCTTGACTCTACTTGTTGTATCTACACTTACATTTGAACTTTCATCAATCTTGTGAAGTCTCTTGTTAAAGCACCTATAGGTATTATTGATATAAGAGTTACCTAAGAAGATGCCCTCATCAGATCTTAAATCAAATTTTCTAATATTCTCTTCATCTCTTTTGATGAAACACCTACTCCCAAATACTCTAAAATGTTTTACATTAGCCACTCTATTATTCCATAACTCATAAGGAGTATTATTAACATTTAATCTAATTTGACACCTATTTAGGATGTAAATATAAGTGTTAGTTACCTCCTCCCAATAGCTATCCTATAATTTTTCATCTTGAAGCATGGTTCTACCCATCTCAACAATAGTCATATTCTTCCTTTCAACCACACCATTCTATTGTGGTGTTCTAGCAGTAGAATATTGTCTTCCTATCCCATGTTTTTCATAAAAATCATTGAACTTATGAGACCAAAACTCACCTCCTCTTTCTAATCTTACACACTTGATATTTGAACCTTTATCATTTTCCACAAGAGCTTTGAATGCCACAAATTTTTTCAGTCTTCTAATTTTTTAAGAAATAATATCCAAGTCATCCTAGTAAAATCATCAATAAGAAGCATGAAATATCTATTATCTTGAATACTTTTAGTTCTCATAGGTCCACATAGATTAGTGTGGATCAAATCTAATGGCTTTATAGTGGATAATTCCTTGGTTTTGTATCTTTGATTGGTTTTCCTCCCATGAAGACATGCCTTTCAAATAAAATAAAGAATCTTAGAAATCTTAGGCATATGCCTTACCAACCCCTTTGAACTAAGTTTTATCATATTATCAAAATTTATATGTCCAAGCCTTCCGTGTTAAAGCCAAATTTCTTCCAATTGACTTATGAAGCACTCTCCCTTCTTGGATTCATGAAATACATACATGTTATCTATTTTATGAACATTTGCAATTAATCTACCAGATTTTGCCTTTATTATTTCACAAACATCATCATGAAAAGTTACAACATTTCTTTGCTTATACATTTAGCTCACACTTAAAATATTAGTTTTAATAATTCTACGTATAATACATTCTCATTTTTAGTATGACCATTATCCAAAACCACTATACCTTTGCCAACTATGTTAGAAGATTTGTTGTCACCAAATCTTACTACACCTAGGTTGGTCCTTTTGAGAGAGATAAACTTTCTCTTTTCTCCTATCATATGATTTGAGCATCTAATATTTATGAACCATATCATTTTCTCATCTTCTTGAGTGTGAAAAGCTACTTGAATAAACAAAGACTCTTCCTTCAGTGATATGTTTGGAATTTTCTTCTTTTCTTTTTTATATTTGATCTTCTTGAACCATTTGATAGTGTCAATGACTTATATATCCTTTTTCCAAAAGGCTCTATTATAGTTCTTGGCTATGTGACCTTGTTGGTTATATTTGTAACATATGAGATCCTTTTTTATTTTTAGAGAGAGAGCACAATCCTTATATCTGTGACCAAATTGATTATACGAGAAGTAATACCCATTAAAGACGTTGTTCATTTTTTACATCCCTTTTTCTTTACTATTATTGATCCATGAATTTTCATTCTTGACCTTTTTAGTGGAGGTGGAATCAATTTAATCCTTGGATAAGAGTACATTTGAGCAAGTCATGTCTTTACTTAACAATAGTTCCATTTTTTTATTAAGATCTTTATCCATCTTGACCTACAAATTCTTGATTGTTGCCTCTAGATTTTACACTTGTGTATTCACACTATTAACTTTTTATAAATCACAAACTAGATTATCTTGAATACAAGCCATAACCTCTTTGTCAACCATTGTACCTCTGATCACCTTCAAGATATTAAGCCTTTACCAAAGGACCTACTTTGATACCAATTGTTAGAGGTATAATAATTAAGAGGGGGTGAATTAGTGAGCCCAAAAAATTAAACTTCAATTTTGATCTTTGTCAACACTTAATTAGTTACCACAAGCATTCATGAAGCCTACACATCATTCATAGTAATGAGAAAGAGAGACAATGCAATATTAATCACATAACATATGACATACTTGGGAAATCCTCTTAGGGAATAAACCCACTATAATCTACAATTAGACTACTATCCTATAATAATAAAAACCAATTTAGACCATCTAAAAATGATCAATAAACTACCATTCTTGATTTTAGTGATATTACAATCCCACAAAGAGATACCACACCTGTCTAGCTGAGTACCCACAACAACTAGAATTTTAGCAAGTTTCACCTTACAAGGAGGAAATAACCCCATTAGATGTTGATAACCCACAAAAATATTGATGAACACATCCACATTTTTACTGATGTCTTCAACACTTGATGATGGACCTCTGATTATCACTCTTCACCTTTGTTCATACTCAAATAGCAAGATCACTATTCTACTAACAAAATTATGACTAATAGGTCATATAAATAGTCCTCAAACTGATCTTCTCATCAACTCATCCATATAGAATTGTACCCCTCCTTCACTCTCCAATTCACACATACAAACCTATATCAAATATTTCCTTCATCTCTCAATTCAAAATCTAGAAACCATCATCTTTAGTTCCACTATTTATAGAGAAATCTTCATAATCAGCACCTTGGTTGGCCATTAGACATGCCTTATCCTTTAATTCATCTCTCACATGAACACATAACTCAATACAATCTTCATATGTTGGTCATAGCAACTATGGGTCACCCTTAAGTAACTACACCTTTTAATAAGGCCCTTTTAGCTCTTATAGGTCTCATGGAGACCTATTCACCCATTTATCACATCATCAAACAAAATAAGAACATAAGACCACTTTCAAATACATATTTCCACTCCTTATATCCCCTTTTATATCCTCAAATAATCATATTCATCTTATCTCACCTTTTCATATGCTCAAATAACTCAAACACTGACCTGGTGCATAAGAACATCATGAATGAATACACAATAAACTTATTAATCATTTTTCATACTTAATATAGATTTATCACACCTCCAAAATCCACATATATCATACTCATAGAGTTTATAACACTCCCAAATAACTAAGTCATCATGAGACATCGAAATAACATCAACACAAGCTCATACATCATTCTCGAGTCACTTGTATAATAAGTACAAACACACAATCAACTTTGAACATTGATATTTTTGACTATACACACTTCCATAACTTCAAATTAAGTTCATTAGATGTAACATGGATTCCTATCCATCTTTTATTTCTATAGCACCAACAAATTTGACTTATATCAAAAGATATGGTCAAAATATAGAGTTCTAGTTTTTCCCTATGTTAAATTCAAATATTTGAATGACAACAATCACAATTGAACTTTGACCACTTTACTTGCATTTCATGTCCTCACTACTTAGATCAATTACACACCATTGATCTTTTTTGAACTTTAATACATAGGCACCACTAATCAAACGTTAAACCTTAGTCACTTTGACCTCATCTTGTGCACTCTATAAACTTTGAATCAATACACCCTATCAATCTTTGTGGATCAATCAACTCTTTAAATATTAATTCTCACCAACTCTTTAAACTTTGGAGTAATGTGCACCATTTATCTTGCTCAAACTTTAACTTGTACATAAATGACTAAGTATGGGAACCTTGCTCATCTACCTAAGTTTCCATTTTTTATCCTTAGTAGCTTGTTTTTCATTTAGATTCATGATCTCAAATTTGGACTAGATAATCTCCTTACATAGGAGAATTCAACCATGTGACAAACTGCTCCTAAAGCCTTTACATGTGCACAATATAATTCCATTAAAATGCCTTCTCAAAATATCATGTCATAGACACAAACATGCTAAAACCTTCTTGAGAGGCCAACTTCAAACGTACATAACTTTTGTCATGCTTTAGTGCATGATCTAAAATTTAGCACAAATAAACTAGGCTCAAAAACTAACAAAACCATATGATCACCTTCTCTTAAAATGTCCACACGTACGAGATATAATACCATCAAATTATTACTCAAATATTCTTACCACATTAAAACTTTGGATAAGTATGGGAAAACACTATCAAAATTCTTGGGAGTCTAAATTTTCACTTGCATATATTTTGATGCACTTAGTCGTATGATCTAATAATTAACACGTAGAAACTAGGTACAAAAATGAACAAACCAATATGATCATTTTGTCTTGACACTTCTACTAATGTGAATGTTGACCTCATTATTGTGCAGACTAATTACCTAATGATTACTAGATTCACTAATCTGATTAAACATTAATTGTCAACCTATGGGGCATAAGCTTTTCAAGAGTGTCAGCACTATATATGCATTACTGATTTAGAAATCAACTAGCTTTTCTAGTTGTAGTACAATAAATTTATGTTTAATTTACCAGATAGATATATTATGAAACTATTATTATAGAATTATAGAACTATTCCACACTTATGTACCATACATGCATCATACTTATATAATCAAACTTAATAGTAAAATAAACTTACACAACACATTAATAATTTAAGAGGGTCAGGATCTTTATAGAAGCTCATTTTGAGGGGGCCCTTCCTCATTCAGACCTGAGCTCCAATCCCTCTTTGAGATAATTCACAAACTTCTTATAAATTAAACTTTCTCATTACTCAATTCTAAATACAAATGCTATAGTTCAAAAAATTCTACTATTACCTTCTAAAAATTATCTAACTCCTAGTCTGATCTAGGTTCTACCTTTAAACATAAAAGGTAGTTTATTGAATCTTAACCAAAAATACCAAACTAGGAAAAAATACAAATACTTAGAAACTACCCCAGTCAACTTTCAAGTGGTTAGTAATTGAAGTTACTTATTTTAGGTTTGACTAGGTTAGAGACAAGGCATATTGTTTTGTTATTTTATTTCCTTTCATATTTTCTCATTATCCTTGTCTTTCCCATCTTTGGTAGCACATCTAGTTTCTCCCTGCATGTAGGGAATTCATACAACAATTATGATTCTTCTCGATCATCTATTTGGTTCCCCCAAGACAATTGGATGTATCTACAAGATTTCCTCAATAATAACTATATTTTTCATAGCGGTTTTAGGCACTCTATAGTAGCTACAGGCAACCTATAGATGAAACCTTCAGTTGCTACAACACTCTATCGTGGCTGCAGGCAACCTATAGGTGAATCTTATAGTTTTTGTGGGTATTTTTTAGTAGTTGTAGGTAACTTATAGGTGAAACCTAGAGTTGTTATGGGCATTCTAAAGTGGCTACAAGAAACCTATAGTTATTGTGGGTATTCTACAGTGGCTAAGAGCAATCTATAGGTGATTCCTATAATTTATATGGGAATCTTATAGTAGCTATGGCTTGGCAAGATTTTGTAGCTTTTCATGACCCTTCAAATGCTTGTTAGATAAAGTCACACCAATATAATTCAATCAAGGAAAAGTATCAATAATTAATTACATAACACACACACACACACACACACACACACACACACACACACACACACACACACACACACACACACACACACACACACACACACACTAATGAACATACAAAATTATAACTTAATTCTTTCATTTTCATTAGTGATGGATAGTTATAGGATTTACATAGAAAAATACATAGACTAAGCATGGATGAGGCTATAAAATTAAGCAATTGGTGGCCTCATCACTCCCCGCTAGTTAGCCTCTTTATCGACCTTGAGCATGCTTTGGTTATATTCTAAAACCAGATTTTTTTCTAAAGTCTAGGGGTTCAAGATAGCCTAAAACTTCCAAGATGTAAAAACATTTATCATTCTCAATGTGTTCCCATCTTTTCTTTTATGCCTCTCTGTCAACTAAAACATTTATTTCCCAATCAGGAATTGGGAACCAAAATATAGGGGTTTGAAACATCATTCCCAACCATTGTATTCTCCACTTCCTAACAAGTTCAATATACAAGTATACTCTATGGATGGCCTCCCTAAGGTTTTGAAGGGAGTACAGTTCCTTTCTTTTCAAGGCATCTAAATTTTTTACCCATCTATGAGAGTAGGCAACAAAAATTTGGATTCCATCTCCTTCCATGAGACTCAAATAGTGGTTCTCAAATTTCACCTACCTTATGAAAACCCATTCCTATGGATCATTTGTGTTCATAAATGAGATCCATTTTTCCACTATAGCATTTGAATCTTTGGATTCACTCCTAATCATCAGGGTGGCTTTTTCTCTTTTTCTTGATATTCTTCCATTTGTTTTATTCTTTCAATTTCATTTAAAACATATGAAGAAAATGCATTTAATAGGACATCCCCCAAATAGATAGATGTTGTGATTCCATTTTGTATCACTGGGAACAACATATTGATGAATGTAGAATTCACTTAGATGTGCTTGAAGATTAGTATCAGCATGTCTATACTCATTAAAGAAATATCTTGGGTCATAGACCATATAATATTGATCATTATAAATCCTATCAAACCTGAATTTTAACCATTTTTATTCTAGGCATATAACATACACCTTAGAAGGGGGTCTGCACTCCATTAAAAGCTTAGCAGTTTCATGTAATTTACCAATCTTTTCCTTTAGATATCTGATCTTAATTTTATCAAATTTCAATTTTTCTTGTAATTCATCATGTTGTTCTTTTGATTCAACATATCCCTTGAATATATACACTAATTATTTATGGTAGGTTTCATTATTACTAAATTTTTCTTTTAAAATAATCAAAAGATCATTAGTCTCTACTAGAGTGGTGGCTGAGAAATCCACATCAATAACTTTTTCTATAGTAGGTGTTGGTGTAGTGGGAAATGGAGGAGGAAATACCTAATAGAAGGGTACCAAATCTATAACATACTCTATTTCAAGGACTTATGTGGCCAAGGTAGATGAGGATGTTGTAGGTTCCTCCATTATCTTCTCTTTATCCCTAGAGGGTTTTATAAACTATGTTGCTCCCAGAAGCATTTCAATGCCTCATTTTCCTTTTAGTTCTATTATCTAATTTTTATGTCTTTATATTTCCTTCATAGCTTGTTCCAATGTTTGGAACTCCTGACCATGAGAAAAAATATATTATTCTCTTCTTTTTTCCATAACTTCTTCTTCAACCAATTCTTCTTCTCCTACATACTACTCTACCTCTCTCAACTCCTCCTCTATGTTTCCAATGTTTATAAGGAGATAAATTTCCTCCTCAATGAATATAGATGGGAGAGGTGACTACTTTTCTTCTTCTATCTTATTAGATCCTTCATCTATTTCTAATCCATTAGGGGTTTTCTTAAACTTAGGCTCTTTCCTTGGTTCTTCATCATCACAGATAGCTATGGTTAAGGAGGCTATAATGGTCTTTTATTTCTTCATCTTTTGATATATCCTTCTTTTTGACACCATGGGTTTCTTCCTCATGGTTTTCATTTTTCTTACAGGAGAGGTGACTAATGGAGTTTGTGTTTCTTGTGCATCAGTTGACAGGGGAACTTCTTCTTATCTAATAGGAGATAGTGTGGAGGAATCAATTTGAGGTGATGACATAATGGGAAAAGGGACATGTTGTTATGGGCTTTCTTCCTCTATATCAGAAGGGAATAAGACTAGTCGTCTCCTCTTCTTCTTTCCCATAGTAGTCTCAAATGGACCTTTAGTGGATATGGAGTGACCAGCAACACTAGTGCCCTCAATATTTTCTTGAATACTTTGTTGGAGCTACTCCT
This sequence comes from Torreya grandis, assembly GCA_037957365.1. Taxonomy (NCBI): domain Eukaryota; kingdom Viridiplantae; phylum Streptophyta; class Pinopsida; order Cupressales; family Taxaceae; genus Torreya; species Torreya grandis. The sequence goes on from JARHVA010006398.1 coordinate 119,157, forward strand.
TAGGGGATTCCCTCTCATCAATGCCCTCTTTTTGATGGGATGCAACATTTTCTATGGCCAAAAATTGCTCCCAAGTGAGGTTAGATCTAACAGAATCTATTCCATGTTTAATTATGAGCCATATTAGGTAGTGGTGAGATAGGGTTATTTTAGTGCCCTTCTGATATTCTTTGGATATTATTTTCAAAATATTTAATAAAAAATTTAGAACATTAATGACTCTATTATATCTTAAATGATTTAAAAACTTGAACTAGAGAGTGTAAATAAGGGAATACCTTCCCTCATAGGTCATGTACCTAATAATATATGATGTTATCTCTCTCCATTATGCAAGTAGACTAATTATTTCCACTCTTATTTTCTTTAATACTAATCTTTCATTTTCTTGGTAAAATTATTGCTTGGCTTCTTGGCCATTGGGTCTATCTTACCAATTTTCCCCCATGCTTGGTGGCCCAGTTGCTTGGCTCATAAAGGTCTTAGTAACTAAAAATGTGATGACACATATAGTGGCTTGGTTTCCATAAAAATAACCTATGAATACCTTGGAAAGAAGCTTTGAAAAATGTTGTAACCATTTAAAGTAGGTAGTCTAACCAGCTCTGTGGAAGATATCCCAATTAGCTTGGTCTCCTTGGAAGTACATGTGGTATGAGGGCTCTCTTCACATGACTAACCCTCCCATTTTAACTTCTCTATCATTCCCTTAAACCAATATTCAACTACACACTCTTTATACCTATGGAAATCTACATATAATAGGTTTTTTCTATAATGTGGGGTTTACAGGTTGTAGGGTTTGGTTCACAAATTGCAAATGTGAAGCTACCAATTATAGGGTTTAGTTCACAAGTGGTGAATGTGAGGTTATAGGTTACAAATTATGATATCTCAAGGGTTCCTATGGTGTGTGAGGTTTTAACCCATATCATTCTCCCCTGACTTGAGTTGTCATGTGTCCTTAGGGGATGTGGAATACATAGGAAGTACATGATAAGATAAGTCATCATAAGGAATAAAAGTGTAGGTTTAGAGGTGATGTGATATAATTTTTAAATGAATGACTAAATTCATAATTAAATATTATTTATTAATACCATACATGTTATATTATAATAATGAAGATAGTTTTAATGATGAAAGATACAACATACCTTTTAATAATGGTGTTCTAGATGTGACACTTATGGAGTCACACATGTGTTGGAATGAAAATATTTAAATGTGAATGATTAATAGGTGAAATGATTGGACTAAAAGTTATAACTAGAGTGAAGTGGACCTTTGTGAAGTGATTTAGAAATCATCGATGGCTAGGGGTTGATGATGCCTATAGTTCATGTGCATGTGATGTAGGATAGTCTACATGGAACAAGGGTCTAAGACTTGGAAGATAAATGATTTTTGTCATACCATAAGGTGGAAATTAGAAATTTGAGTGATCCAAGTGATGGGATAGAATATCCTAAGCAAGTAGCTAAGGGAATTACTACCTAGTGACCTTCATCTTCATAAACTAGTTGATAGGAGTCTAGATATTACATATGCCCTGGAGATTTTGTGCCTAGGGATTGGCTATAGTAATCAGTAGGGTCTTCAACATGGAACCTATATGCCAAATAAATATGAGATCTCACTGGTCAACATAGTGAAATGATCTTCATAAAATGACTAAAACTAAAAATGAATCATGAGTGTCCTTGTAGGAAAAAATTCTAGTCTATAACATTTCCACATGGAAAGGGAAGTTGTATTCTTTGTTGTGGCTCTGTAACTTGGTATTCATGGGTAGTTTTAGGTAATAGATATAACATTTGATGCTCCAATATTTCTTCATTCCTTCATGAGGTTGTCTAATGACTTTCATTTAATGCCCAAAAGCCAATAACTAAGCTATCGATGAGAGTTGTAGGAGGATATATCTTGCATGCTCTGTAGAAAGGTGAGAATAGGCATGAGAAGATACCTATAATAGCTATGTAAGTTCCCATAGTAAGCTATAAAGTGATGGTCAACTATGTAGAAGGTGCCTATAGTAGCTACAAAAATGCTTGTAGCAACTAAAGAAAACTTGTGTGAATAATTGGGATTTGAGGGATTGCCCTCTCTCTACTTCTTTTTTCATATTCCCTTATTTATTTTTATTTTTAACCCTAAATAGCTAGTAAGCTATTTTTATACTTAGGTCCTTTCTATAGATTTGGGTAGCTAGTAGGCTGGTTTTCTACCCAAAAGCTACCAACAATGCCCAGAAATGAGTTTTCATTATTGGATTTTTTACTCTAATTGTTATTTATAGTAGAATGTTTATTCAGGGTCCTATCCAAGTTGCCTAGACATATGGCTTGTCAAGGAATAGGTTAAGGTCTCATTCACATACGAAAGGAGGGCAAGGATGTCCTCCTCTCCTTCATTTGAGTGTGGAATAGTGCTCTCATTATCTAGTAAGGCAACATGCCTATTCAGGACATCATTGTAACCATCTTGTAACTAATGGCATATGTGGCTATAAATTCTTCTTGAGTAAGTGGATTTTTATACAACTTGAGTCTATGGTCATTGATCAGAAAATTTAATCTCACTAGATCAATGGTTTAGAGTTAGACTAATCCATTGTCAAAAACATGCTCAATCTCAAAAGGACCAAGGTATCTAGTTTGGAGTTTACCCTTATGGTCCTTGTATTTGGAGTCAAAAAGAAGGGCCCAATCTACTATATGGAATTACATGTTTTATTGTACCTATCATGCCATCCAATCTACTGCTATTGTATAATCTTTGTGTTATATAATGTGTATTATCTATATTCATCTAAGGCATTAAACTATAGAAGCCTTTCTTTTTGGGCTTAGATACATCCCTCCCATGTTTTAATTTTTTTTGTAAGGTCTTGTGCTCAAATTCAATTGGTAAGATAGGTTTATTTCCATAGAAAACTCATATAGAGTGAATCCTATAGTGGTCTTCCATGTGATTTTATAAGCCCATAGAGCTTCCAGAAGCCTATCCTCCCAATCCTTATGAGATAGACTAATAGTCTTTGTTAGAATATTTTCTAACTCCCTGTTGGTGACTTACACCTATCTATTAGACTATGGATGATATAGAGTTAATTTTTATGCCTAATCTCATATTATTGGACTAAGGGAGTAATTAAATTAGCAGTGAACTAGGGTCCCTGATCAGTGACTATTTCATGTGGCACACTATATCTAGTAAATATTTATTCATAGAGGAAAGCTACCACCTTCTCATCCCTAGCATGTGTAAGAGCCTTTACTTCCACCCATTTAGTGACATAGTTAGTATAGACAAGGATGTACTCTTTGTTGTTGGATTTTAGATCAAAAGGTCCTACAAAGTCTAGGGCCCACTTTTTAAATGGTTCAAGACCATCTGGGGCTACAAAGGCATTTCATCTAGACATGTGGGTCTCCCCATATGCTAACATCTATTACAATGAGTAATATATCTTATTACACCTTTATGGAATGAAGGCCAATAGTATCTTGTATTCAAAATTTTGATTGATGTACGCTTGGCTACAAAGTATCCTTCATAGGGTTCATCATGGTAGGCTTTGAGGATATCTAGAAATTCATATTTTCTAATACATATTGTGATGATAGATTTAGGTCCATTATAGAAAAGGAATCCAAACAAACATGAATATCTAACACTTTTGTGAATCAATGCTCTCCTTTGTTTGGGGAGGAAGTGTTGTGGAAGTAACCCTGTTACAAAGTAGTTAACAATTTTAGCATACCATGGTGTGGTAAGGGTGAGAGAAATAGGTGATGATCTAAAAATGAGTCATCCACTATGTTATCCACTTCAAGGGTTTGTAAGCATGACAAAAAATTAGCCACTACATTGTCCTTGCCAGGCTTATCTACAATGGTGATATCAAATTCCTATAATAAGAGTAGCCACCTTATCACTCTAAATGGAATAGTTGGTTTGTTCATAAGGTACCAAATGGTTTCATGGTCTATATGAACAAAGAATTGATACCCAATGATGTAGTGACATAAATTTTTGATATCATAAACTACCACTAAGAACTCTTTTTTAGCAACTATATAGTTTAATTCTACTAACTGTAGATTTTTGCTTATAAAATAGATGGCATAATTGAGTGCTTCTTATTTTTAGCCAAGCACAGCTCTGAGGGTAGTATCTAAATCATCTATGTGAATGTGTAAGGGAAGCTTCCAATCAAGACCATGTAAAATAGGGGTGGTGGTCAATAGTTTTTTCAATTATTTGAAGGTTGTATCACAAGCAGGAGTTTAGAGAAATTCAAAATATTTAGTCAAAAGGGTGAATAATGGTGCTACTGCTTTACTAAAATTGTTGATGAATCTCCTATAGTAACTTGCATGCCCTAAAAAAATCCTAACATCTTTCTATTTTTGAGGAACAAATAGGTTATTGATGATGCTAATTTTTATAGGGTCAACATTAATTCCTATAGTAAATACGTGGTGGCTTAAGATAATACCTTCTATCATAAGCATGTAGCATTTATTATGTTTAAAAAATAGATGGTGCTCCTGATAGTGTTTCATCACTTTTTTTAAGTTTTTGAGGCATTCATCAAATGTCCTTCCATAGATAATGAAGCCATCGATATAGATTTATACACATTCATTGGCCATATCTGCAAAGATACTGATGATAACCCTCTAGAGTGTTGAAAGAACATTAAATAACCCAAAGGGTAATATAAAATAAGCATAATTACCCTAGGGAAAAGTAAATTTGGTCTTTTCCTGGTCCTTAGGAGAAATATTAATATAGTTGTAACCATTGAAGCCATCCAGAAAGGCAAAATATTTCTTCCCTGCTAGTGTATCCAACACTTGGTTAATGAAGGGTAGAGGAAAGTGATCCTTCTTAGTTTCTATGTTTATTTCCCTATAATCTATGCATACACATAATTCTCAATTTTTCTTTGGTATAATTACGAAAGGTGATACCTATTCACTACTCAAGATGGGATATGTAAATCCAATAGTCAAAAGTATTTGTAATTCCCTTATGACTATTTATTGAAGAGCTGAATTCATCTTACATTGTGGTTGTCTAATTGATTATAATTCTTCTTTGATGTAAATATTATGTGTTCATGTTTTTAGTTTGATTCCTTACATATCCTCATAATCCTATGTAAAAACATGTTGGTTGGCATGCAACATGCTAACTAGGCATTTTTCTTCATTTAACTCCAATTTGCTACTAGTAAATAATGTTCTCTATGGAGAGATTTCTATTTGCTATGAGAATGATTTCATTATTTCCATATTGCTAATAGATCTAGTTTGGATACAACTATGAGGCAACAACTAGTGGAATGTTTTCTATATAGATGCATCAAAATTATCTAATTCTTAGAAGCTAGAAAATGGGCACCCAACACATTGTAAGTGGTTGAGATCTATAGGAGATTGGTAATTATGCTAAAGAACATTTGAGAGAATGGTATCTTCCTTTTGATCAGCCAATGTGTATGCATGGTCTATGTTAAATACAAGAATTAAGGAAGGATGATATGCCTCATCTTATTTAGCTAATAATGTAGGCTCTGGTGTGAAAAATTGACTGTGTTAGGGGATAAAGAACTAACTGCTTAGTGTGGTTGCCATTGGATATCGTCATGTTACCTATTCTATAACTGAAGTAATAACTATGGCAGATCAAGGTCATCCTAAGATAAAGGGGTATCCACCCAAATTAGACTTAGGCTGTAGCATAATGAAATCTATAAGATACTCCTACGAATCCAAAGTGATGACAATATCTTCAATGATTCCCTCTAGTCTAACTATAGACCTATCATCTATTTATAGTAGTGTAGATGTGGGATAAATATTATTTAGTTTTAGTTTATGCATAGTTTTGTTTATCATTACATTTATTATAGCCCCCAGGTTTATCAATGTATTAGATAGCTATTGGTCATGGATCTAGACTATTACTACTGAGTATTCTAGATCTGAATACTTCTTTGGTAGGGTGTTCCCTAGAATGATGTCTATTAGCTAGCCAAACACATGCATAGTATTGGGATCTATTTTCTTCCTTCCTAGTTTTTGTAAATAGTGTTCTCTAATAACTTTGGAATATATGGGTACATCCTTGATGTCTTAGAATAGAGGGATTTTGATGCAAAGTTTCTTAAGCTATCCCATGAAATCAAACTTAGGTTTAATTATATGGCATTGAAGGCTGAGACATTCTATAAATGGTGGGGTTATTTCATCAATAGATTTATTTACTAGTTCAAAGAGTTCTTGAGGTGATTGAGGTGGGTTATCATATTATTCTAGGGTCTCATCATCTAACTCCCTTATTATGGATGGTGTTGGGGGTGGTAGAACTTTACCTAAATGGAGGTAGACTTCATTGATGTTCACCATGTATGTTAGGTACTAAATAGGCTCAATAATAAATGTGGATTGCACTAGCTTATTTGTAAGATTCTATATGGGTTGGGTAGGTAGCTTGTTAGGCTTGGGAGTAACTTGTGTATTGGGCATAAGAGTATGAGGTTTTTATTACTGTTGTGGAGGAATTATTCCTGAAGGGCTACCCCATGGCTAGTTAGGTCACTAGGGTTGTTGCCACTAGTTTGTGAAGGGTGGGCCTTGGGGTGGTTTCCAAGCTTGCATCCAAGATGGTGATATATTTTTTGGATGCTACCAAGAGGTGGTGGGGTAGCTAATTTGAGGTGGCTGCTAGCAAGAATTAAGATGTGGAATGTTCATCCAAGGACTAGTCCAATTGGGAGTAGCATTTGAAAATTGTGAATTAAAGGAGGTATAATTTGAAAAAGGTGGATTTTATCCCATACCTTAATAAGGTGGTCGTTGAACCCATGGATTTATTTTGCGACATAGAAAATGTGGTCATTATCTCCTCATTTAGTGTGTATCTATATAGTTTTTGGTTCTTTAGCTATGATGTGAGATTATTTAGCCCAAACCTCATAACATCTATAATTAGTCTTTTTCTTATTACAGTCTAGATAGTAAATGGTCAAGACTTGATCTAAAGTTACTTGTTTTTGTCTTAAGTGAAGGCTATCCAATTGGGTTGCCAAATGGCTAATGATATCCTATTTCATGTTTCTTAATAGGTTACTAATCTCAATTTTTTATATGCCATTTGTAGTTACCAATGGAATCTTATTGCCCCTAACTTTGTTTATGGTAGATCTAGAATAATTCTTGCTCAACTCTTTGATACCTGAGAATGGTAGGTGAGAAATATCCCCTCCACTCATTACTTCCAAGGCTTCTAGATAGTCTTCTCTGAATCCTTTCAAAAATATATGTTTTAAAGGTTCTCCAAGTGCACTTTGCTTGAATTTTTGTACACTAAACATGAACCATTAAATTTAGTCCTCTAAGGATTCATCCCCCTCTTGAGTCATCTTGAAGATGTCATTTCTTTTATAGCTTCTTCCTCTTCCATATTCCTAATACTTGACCAAAATTTTTTTTTCATGTCCTCCCAAGTGTGGACTAAATTACTACCTAGTCCCATAAACCAGTGAAGTGTTGATTCTTCAAGAGTAGCTGGAAAAAGTTTCAATTTTTGTGCAACCTACCTATAGTCATAGATTCTACAGAGGATATCAATTTTGAAAAAGAATGTGTCTAGGTCTTTTGATAATTTACCTCTAAAATTGGGCAAGGTTGAGGGTAAGATGTTTTTCATTTGTGTTGTCTATTGCATTTAGAATAGGAAATTCAAAAGTAACTATGTCTAGAGTCTCATTGTCCTTCACAAAGTCTCCTCTCTGCTCATGATGTCTCTTCTTATAATATGGATACCAAAGGTACTCAGGATCTCATCCTTAAATTTTGTATCAAACCCTTGGTCAACATGATAATAAATTTTTATCTACTGATCATCAATATTTTTACTGGATGAAGGGTCTAAATATTCTCTTGAGCTTTCATTGATTTGATTAAGAAAACCTTGTTGAAATTTTCTAAATATGTTACTCTCTAAAGTGTCAAGTCCATGCAATTCCTCTCCATTTCTTCTTACAAGCTCAACTAATGTTTCTTCTACTTCTATTTCCTTTCTTAGAGCTAATAATGCTTCTTATGCATGCTACCTCCTTCACTTTGCAGTGTTCTCTTCTTCAAGAGCCTTCTAGCTTATGGTATATTATTCAACATGATTATTAGTTATTGTAGGTATTTGTGGTTATTTCCCAATAGCAACTTGTGGCTTTTTTGGTATGAATCTCCCTTGATAATCTCTTTATCTCTACATAAATGTTATGTCACTTCTTTAGTTGTCCTATCCCTTCCTGCACAGAGTTAGTTTATTTTTTCATTTTCATGCATTTCAAAGGGGTTATTTTAGACCATTTTTACAAAAATAATGTAGAAATAAAGGAATGCTGAAATCAAAACAATAGGAATTGAAATTCTAATTCTAGAAAGTAGTAAAGATTATCTACTGAAAGTAGGAAAAATTATTCTAAAAAGTAGGAAATGAAAGCAGCAAAATTTATTCTAGAAAGTAGGAAAATTAAAAGCACACTTTGCCTAAAATAAATCACTTTTGTAGGAAATACATTCTAGAAACATGAATTAAATAACTTGTGCATTATTTACTTATACAAACTTAGATATCTAGCATAAGAAACCATAGTGCCCTCACTCGACTTGCCCTACTGGAACTATATGTCTAGGAACTTAGACATCTAGCATAAGACACCACAGTGTCCTCACTCAACTTGCCTAGCTGGGTAGAATAATGCATTAACCAAAAAAAATTAATGATTGATTTAAAAAATAATAATTGATACCCTCCCTAGAAATGGTGCCAAAATATTATGCAAACAATAACCCAGTGATTACCATATTCACTAGTCTAATTAAACATTAATTGTCAAACCAGGGTGCATAAGCTTTTCAAGAGTGTTAGCACTATATATGCATTACTAATTCAGAAATTAACTTTCTTTTCTAGTTCGAGTATAATGAATTATGTCTAATTTATTAGATAAATATATTATGAAACTATTGTGATAAAATTATATAACTATTCCATACTTATATACCATACATGTATCACACTTATATAATCAAACTTAAGAGTAAAATCAACTTACACAATACATTAATAATTAAAGAGGGTCATATATCTTCATAGAAGCTCATTTTTAGGGGGCACTTCCCCATCCAAAACTGATCTCCAATCCCTCTTTGAGAGAATTCATAAAATTCTTACACATTTAACTTTCTCATAACTCAATTCGAAACACAAATGCTATAGTTCAAAAACTTTTGCTATTACCTTCTCAAAATTATATAGCTCCTAGTATGATCTAGGTTATGCCTTTAAATACAAAAGGCATTTTATTGACTCAACCAAAAACACCAAACTAGGAAAAAATACAAATACTTAGAAACTACCCCAGTTAACCTTCAAGTGGTTAGTAACTGAAGTTACTTATTTTAGGTTTGATTGGGTTAGATAGAAGGTATATTATTTTGTTGTTTTATTTCCTTTTGTCTTTTCTCATTATCCTTGTCTTTCCCATCTTTGACAACACATCCAATGTCTCCTTGCATGTAGGGAATAAATACAAAAACTATGATTATTCCAAATCATCCACTTGGTTCCCCCAAAATAGCTGGATGTGTCTACAAGATCTCCTTAATAATGACTTTGTTTTGCATATTGGTTATAAGTAGTCTACAATAGCTATAGGTAACCTGTAGGTATAACCTTCATTTGCTACGACACTTTGTAGTGGTTGCAAGCAACCTATAGGTGAAGCCTATAGTTATTATGGATATTCTATAGTGGTTCTAGACAACTTGTAGGTGAAGCCTATAGTTACTATGATAATTCTACAATGGCTATGGGAAACCTGTAGGTAAATCCTATAGTTATTATAGGCACTATGTAATGGCTATGGGCAACCTATAGGTGAAGCCTATAGTTGCTATGGGTAGCCTATAGTATCTATGGCTTATCAAGATTTTGTAGCTTTTCATGACCCTTCAAATTCTTGTTAGATAAAGTCACACCAATATAATTTGATCAAGGAAAACCATTAATAATTTAGAACATAACACATATATATGTCAATGATCATAAAAAATCATAACTTCATTCATTCATTTACATTAGTGACAGATAGTTATGAGATTTACATAGAAAAAGATATAGACTAAGCATGGATAAGTCTATAAAAGTAAGCAATTGGTGGCATCATCGCTCATCAACATGCTTACTCAGATCTTCTTGAGCCCTTTTGCAAATTTGGCTAAGTATGGGAACATAGTGAATTTTGTATGAGTATTCAAATTTGCATCCTCATATCTTTGACCATGCTTCAGCATATGACTTGAGATTTGGCACATAATAACTAGGGAATACTATGATCATAACCATAAGACAAACTCTCCTAGACTCATTCCCACATGGCAATGGGGATGTCATAAAACTACCTACTTAATTTTTTTGCCACTAAACCCAAAGTGTCTAGATGAGAACTATGGATAACCAAATGAATTCCACTTGTGCACACAAGCACTCAAATATTAAAAAAACATCTTAAAGACCTCTATAACATCCTCAATACTCCATACTCATCCCTAAACTTCTCTAACCATGTCAAAATAGAGGATTAACCAATCATACTTCAACCATACTAGGAAAAGCATATTACACACTTTGTCATTATCACACAGGCTATCAAATCACTTCATCCACTCACTAGGATATCTCCATGACATCACTGACAATTCTCCAACATTGTTTTCTCATTACACTTTACTATATTTAGTATGTTTCCATAATATAGTAGTTTTAAATCATTGAATGTTATTATTGTTATATTATTCTCTTAGTTTTTCATGGTATTTTTTCACTTAGGGTTTTACATAAATCCCAAATTTGATAAAACATATTGGTGAACCTAGAAACCCTAATTCCATCACTAAAAGTGGATAAGATCATTATGGAGGATAGGAACACACTTTAATAATGTTCCTCACCCTATTTTTGTCCCAGTAAGCTCATATTATCACCACTCAATTTTTTAATACACATGACCTTCTTACATCATGTATATTCATCAATGAGCTCATTGGGGGCATGCTATACATAGCTTCTATCCTTATTTTTCTATATTATCTTAGTCATAACTTATGTATTTACAAAGCATTAAATAATTCAATATTAATCCATCACTAACATTATGATATACTACTATTTGTCTCATTTATTGAATATACTCATGTTACAACTTAACTCTTGTTTATTAAATTACATAATCCTGCATGCTTTTATATTTAGTTTTTTTTATAGTTTCACACATTGTATGCATTACTTTATTTCTTTAAACACATTTTAATATGTCATTTTTAAGTGGATCCAAGCCTCGATGTCTTTGATTGTATGTGAATGAGGACATTTAAACATGTCTTTATGTGTGTCTTTTGTTCATGTGTGTGGTCATTTTCACATGTCCTTTTGTGTGGCTCTAAGCTTCCTTTATTTTCTTATATGCATGTGAGGGCATTTTAACATGTCTTTGTATGTGATTTATATTCAATTGAGTGACATTTAAGCATGTACCTTATATGTGTTACCTTGGCCTTCTCTTATGTGTTTTATATGTTATGTGTGTAATATTTGATTGTATACCTCATGGCCATGACATCCTGATTTCTTATTTTATCATATTTAGATGTCATGGTGGACATCATGCATCCACCTAGTCATTTTGATGCCATGATGGATATCATGCCTTCCTCTCTAATTAGTTATAATCAACATTACATACTTAGTTGATCATTTATCTATGTGTTTAATTATCACATCTATACATATTATTAATGTTTATTTCCACATACATATTACATTATTAATATGATTAGTTTACATACATAATGATGTCATGCTTTTCCATATTGGTAATATTACTCATATTTCCATTTATAAATCACAACAACCTATTTCATAAATTTTTATTTTGAATTAATTTATTTCATAAGATCAATAACTTACCTCAAAATAGGGGGCATTTATAGAGGTTTGTGTTAGACAATAGACTTCCTAGAGTATACATATAGGATTTAATAAAGATTACATAGTTGAAATAGACCTAGACTCATAAAATAAACATAAATACACTTTAGATGTGAATGCCACATTGGATAGGAGAGTACTTATCTAGTGTCCTTCCCAATTTTTTTGTCTAAATGAATAAAAAATAATCATTTCCATAATTCCTTAGAACCTTAGTTTACTTAGAACATTACTCAATAGTTGCATAGTCTCATTTCCTAGATTTAATTAGTTTATCTTAGATTTTGTCATTTTTTGGGAAATCATGCATGACATTTTGTTATAGTTTATAACATAGACTTACTTAGAATCAAAAATTTTTTACTTAGTCTTAGAATCTATATGTACTAGATATCATTTAGGGTCATGTGTCTAGCACAATGTTTTCTTCATTGTCTAGCTTTTTTCCCTAGCCTTATTGATGAAATGGAAACTTCATGTCAATATCCACATTGTATTAAATAGACCCATATTATATGAAATTTTTTCACCATTTTTTGAACTAATTTTGTGATAATTTTTTCACTAGAATTTGAATCATGTTCCATCTACATTGGTTGGTTCACTATTTGCACCAATTCTTACACTAGAAATATCTATTTGGATTCATATAAGGGTTTCAAATTTGCTTCACTAATTTAGGTTGGTGATTATATATTAAATCACTCCTTGATTTATTAATCACACCCATTTATTGATTAATATTAGGAAATTCACAATCCAATCCAAAATATTCAATGTTAATGAAACTAAAAGTGTACAACTCACCATAGTCACTAGTTTTTCACCAATTTTTTGCACTAGGAAAAACATAATGGTTTACTTACCAAATCAGGTGTATTCATACATTTTAACTCTCTAGTTAATTATATTACACTTTTTTATATTCATCTTAAGTAAAGGCTGATATTACATATGTTTTATTTCAAGTTTTTACATGAAGTAAAATTTAGAGTTGTGACCTACATCCAAGAATCCTTTTCATAGGTAAGTTCAGGTATTCACTATTTTTACTTTACTCTATTAATTCTAATTTTTTCATTAATATAATAAAATGAAGGAAAAATTAGACACATAAATTGACATTTAAACTAAAATTGTGTACTTCTAACCACTCTTTTACACACTTATCTCTAGACCTATTTTAGGGCCCCTTTTCAATCACTTTCGACCACCTTGCACACTCCTATAAGATCATAAATGAGACCAAAATTTACTCATCCCTATCTTTATCAACCTTAGACATCCTTTAGGCACTACCTAAAACTCAACATGATAAAATCAACCATTGGATAAGAGCACCTTAGGGGACTATAGCTCACCAATCTATTGTCTTTTCCCTCTTTCATGTCTTCCCACCAAATAATGACTAATTTAAAAAATCAAAAGCCATAGGAAGGCTAGAATATATCCCTAATGATCCCCATTAAAATCAATTTCAAGGATATGACCATATAAAGATGTTTAGAACCATTTATAAGAAATATGGGGGATTCCACATCGAAAACCACCACAATCATAATTTCACATTAAGGAAAAAGTACCTATTTCTCTCAATTTTGATTTCATACAACCCTATTATCCTAGAGTTCAAGTCTAAATAAAATTTTCAGTTCATAAGTCATGGTTAAGTAACTTAATCATATAAATATTTTAGTAGAATCTAACATATTATACCAATTATTCACACATCACCATAACATGGGAAAATTACATGAAGTTTGATCCCTCTTTCAAGTATTGGTATGTATGTATTACTCAACACATGGGGTGTTGAGATATCACCTAACTTTAAATGTTGACCCATTTTTCCCAATTGATATAAATTAGTATTCACATGTTAAGGAACTAGTATTTTAAATTAAAACTATTCATATAGTTATTTACATAATTAATTATAAGCTCTCATACCAAATACATGATCTCCAAATGAGGACACAAACTAAAAACTTGATTTCCTAACTACAAATGCATAGAAGCATTACATAGTAGATAGGAGTTTCACCCCTCTAGTGTATTTCCCATGGAATTATTTTCTAATCCTATATTTAGCTATTGATTCCTATTTCCAATCACTAAATCCCCCTTTATACTAAATTTCAATATTTGATTCCTCCTACATATATGATTTCCAACTAAGTTTTTATTTTCTTATTACATTGTTATTTTTAGTAAGTTTATAGAATACAATAACTACAAATCAGTGAATTTTATTATGTTCATATTATTATCCTCAAATTTTATAGTATTTTTGTCACCTAGGGTCTTACATAAATCTTAAATTTGATAAAACCCTAAGAATTTAGATTATGATATCATAAACATAGATTTTTACTCTACAACATGAGAATATGATGTGACCATGGGTGATATTATGGATAAATTAAAACATGAAATGTAACAAATATACCATATTTTGAAATTAAAATAAGGCCATTATACTATAAAATAAAGGAATCACATTTAAAGAGAAAATAATTACTTAGGAGGAGAAAAATATGATACCGTAGATGAAGATTACGATTTTATGGAAGACAGAGATGAAATTGTGAAAGAACGTGAATAAATAATTATGGAAGAAGGATATTAAACTATGTAAGTAATTAATAATATCATATAATAAAAGTAATGTTTTATGGGGGAATTTTATAATGATGTTGACATGGGATACTATTTTGTACCGAAATTAAATAAGGTGAACATAAAAAATGTCATGGAACAAGGGAATGATGCTTCAGAAAGATAAAACCAAATAATGGTGTGTAAATAATGAGGTATCACATATATATAAATGATTAATTTGGGGATGAAGGATAATTTACCATAGATTAAAATTAATAACCACATAAGGAAATTTCAAGTAGTAGGATTATTCATTGAACTTGTTCCGAGGATGAGATAAATGTTTAAGTCTAGGGATGATGTTGGTAGAGTTATTCATTAGGGTTATATGATAATTATAGTATATTATGGAATATAAAAACATAAAAAAACTATAATAATTAATAATATAATATATCTTAAATAATTAAAATGCATATATACCATGGTATATATGTAAATATATTATAGTTAGTAGCTAATAAGGTAAATAAATATAAATCAATGGTTACTAAAAGTAATAATGAGTTAAAATATGTAACATTTAGATTTTTTAAAAGATATATAATGATTTAATGTGTAACATAATGAAAATCACATAATATGATAATATCATATCATAATAATCAAGATGAATATGAATGGAACAAAAACATTATATTGTAATTGAAATATATAAAATTTGAAGATAGTTTAAGAGAAAATTGTGTGTATTAGTTTATTCAAATGAATATATCCTTATCTACGTAATATAAAATCTATTTATGACTCCAAAAATATTAAATATAAATATTTTTTATTAGTTTATGTCAATAATAAGTAACCTAAAAATTAGGAAATATGACTTATCCTTGTGTTGTAAATACCAACATCAAAAAGGTATATGTAAAATGCATCCCTAATTAATAGGGTAAATCCATGAAAATATGCACATAATATAATATAAATATAAATAAATAATAACTAGGTTAAACATAAATTTATATGTTTTTTAAATGGTGAAATATAGGAGACAAAACTATAGAATAGGCCATTAACCTATGTATCTTATACCTATATGAATCTCATCATTCCTCTCAAAAATATTAGTTTTGGCATCTGAAGCATATACTAAATGAATAATCCAAGGATAAATTCATGTATTTATGAGATTAAAAATGTTTTTTTGAATAGTGGCATGTCAAAGAAGAAAGCTTGATCAACAATGGAAATAATACAATTGAAAAATTGTAGCCGAAATAGCTGAAAAATCAAAACTATAACAAGTCAAAGTTATACACAATATTGTGCAACTAGATAATATTTTAAAGATATATGTTAAAAATATTTATTAATTAATTATTATAATAGTTAATTCTAGTTTTTTTTGCAAATTCTAAGTGTGCAAGAAGAAGTTATAATCAACTAGTGACATTGATGAGTAGAGTGGCACACTGTGTGGAAAAAAAGTAAAAGCGTGATAATTTACCTATCAAAATAAAAAAATATTAAATATTTTATTTCCCATTAATTTTAAATAAAACCTAATAAATTCCAAATATCACCAAGTAACTCAAAAAAATTACAGTAGGGAAGAACTAGGTGCATTATAATGTAAAATTACTAAAAATATCCTATGAAAATGTCTCCTCTATAATTTAAAGGGGTTCGACAAATGTGTATAATAATAATAATAATAATAATAATAATAATAATAATTATTATTATTATTATTATTATTATTATTATTATTATTATTATTATTATTATTATTATGAATGGTTTTGTAAATGTATCATGATCTTGGGATGTAAATAAAGTGTCTTTTCAACTTGTGCTAATAGGAATGTCAACCCCCACAATTTTTTTATTAAATAAGAAAGTAGATTTTTACCCATAACTTACACACAAAGTTTAAACTTAAGAAAATTTATACCTTAATATATTATGATTTTGACATATGTTTTATATCAAAATAAATAAACTTAAAATTTATATATGTTATGTATGTGATGGTTATGTGATTTTATCCCAAATGCTCCTATTAAAAAATAATTCTATCTTTAATTCCCATTTATATACAGGTCAGGAACAAGGGTCTTTTAAAACTTGATGGCTTTGGTAATGAATATAAAACTCTTGGAATGATATTATTTATTCTTATAAAATTAGCATAGATGATAACTATATTTTATACCAATATTATAAATTTAAAGAGATACATATAACCGAGAGTGTGGTAGTCATGGTGTCTACACAAATTTTGACTATTGAATACCTACCATATAATCCAAAAATATAGATAATGACACAAATTAATTTAATGAAAATTTAAAATGAGAATATATAAGTTTTTAACAAATTATATTACAAAGGATGGCCTTTAAATAGGTTTTATAGATACTTAGTTTAGTATTAACAACTGTCCTAATGACTATGAAGTTTATCTTATCCTTGTGTTGGGAATATCAACATGAGAAGATGAGATGGAAAATACATACCTA
The DNA here is from genome assembly GCA_037957365.1 of Torreya grandis. Classification (NCBI taxonomy): domain Eukaryota; kingdom Viridiplantae; phylum Streptophyta; class Pinopsida; order Cupressales; family Taxaceae; genus Torreya; species Torreya grandis. The sequence continues at coordinate 136,355 of JARHVA010006398.1, forward strand.
ATGAATATGGTAAATCCATGAAAATATTAATGTAATACACTTTCAATATAACCACCCCGTAACTATGGTGAACATAATTTTACATGGTTTTACAAAGTTGAAATAAATGCTATGAAATTAGAGAATAGGACATTAACTTATGTATCATATACCCATATGAATCTTATCACTCAAGATAATATTTTATATAGTTATATTTTTTCACTTATAAATTTTTTTAATTATCCCTCACTAAGGAAATTTTATCCTTTTATCACATGTAAAATTGAACTTTGGTAATAGGAGGGGGAGATACATGTTTCTAAAAAACTTAATGTTTAAAGCCTCCTTTCAACTAATTTGGAAAATTTCCAAAAGAGCTATATGTTTTTCCAAAATTATTATTTGTATTATTTTTATTAAACCCATTTGAAAAATTAGAAGGATACTTATACTATTGGGAATTTTTTTCATAAAATCATGTTTTGATTTTCTGAAACATTTCTCCTTGTCTTCAACCTTATAAGTAAATTCAATGGAAAAGAAATGGTTTTGGATTTTTTTTATTTATGTCACGCATGATGACCTAACATAACCTAAGTTTAAAATCTTAATTGAGTCTCCTTATCTTTCATGTAAAATAGATAAAAATACATAGGTACTTTGTTACAATCTCAAAAACTAATATGAACTTTGTTACATACTCAAAAACTAATAATTTTCCATGCTCAAAGAGTTGAAATCCTAAAAATTTGTATTAATTATCAGAGAAAAAATGTACCTCTTTCAAAACCATTACTAAAATTTATATAATATTATATTCATAAAATTATATCCTTTAAAATCATAAGTGATCCCATAAAAGGGTGGCATCTTCATCAAGTTGAAAAAATAAAAAAAATTCCCTTACATGAGCACTCATCTTATGCAACCTATAGTATTTCTTGAGAAAAATAATTTAAGCCTTAGTTATATCCCCAATATCTTTACTAGTGCACTTTAGAGGTAGTAATGTTTTAATTTCATGAATTAATGGGATCCACACTCACTTACCTCTATATTATTTTATATTCAAATTTTTATTGGTTTCCCTAATAATTGGATTCTAATGACCCTTAAAACTAGACATTCAATATTTTTGACTCTAAGAAAGCTTGGATGGTTTATAACACACCAATTACTCATATGAGTAATTTTTCATGATATATTAGTAGTGGAGTTATATTTATTTAGTTTAACCCATAACCTCCCTTGCCATGTCATTTACCACTATGTGTCCTCACCATCCTAAAAATCACAAAACTATAGTTATCATAAGGTAACTACTTCCCATATTTCCTTATAGTAGAACCTAGAGATCTCATACCATATTTAACATGCCAAACACCCAACATATTTTTTTTAATAATTTCCATGCAAATTTTATGAGTGTGCATCTTGAATAACTCTTCTAGCTAATGTTTAGAATTTAGATATTCCTTGTAAGACAAGAAAAAATCAAACTCACAAGTATTATTAATATTTTTATTGATACCCTGTTAGGAAATATACTTGGTTTCTTCATAGAAAATTTCACCTCTTATCTCAAGTGTTCATTACATATTTAGTTTTTTAAGAGAAAATGTAGTCTTCAAGTTGACATTAACATTTTAATAATATTATATAAGCCATGTATATTTTTTTATTTGATTAAGTAAAAAGTAGGTTTTACAAGGATACCACAACTTAAAGTTAATTTATATCAAATAATAAAACATAAATCCCCAAGGTTTGAAGAACATAGTACATTATCACAACTAGTTGATGACTAGTGTAGAAGATAAAATAGAAAAAACAAAAGAGAGAAATTACTCAGGGAAGGTAGTTTCCTCTGTGAGTGCCTTATTGGCATCCTTGTCCTCTTCCTTATTCATTGAACTATTCTTGGTTATCTTTGACCAAGTAATATCACTCGAGCCTTCCATGATGTCCTTTAGTAGAATCATTCATAGCTTCTTGAGAGGCTCCTTCTTTGAGATATTCTTGAGGGGTTCATGTTGAAGGGTTTAGAGGAAGGTTATGGAGTGATTTGAACTTTAGTCTTCTCAAAAACCTATTTTTATGGAGGAAACTCTACCTCACTATGTTGTGTAAAATAATGTAACATTTTAGTGGATTTTATATCAATAGAATTCCACTCCTTGATCAGAATGGCCAAGCCAAGTCCTACTTCATGAATTTTTACAATTAAAGTTATCTAGTTATGTCTTATTATTCCTAACTAGTTATGATAAGGGGGACTTACCCTTTTTAGAATATTATGTAACATCCCCTTCATAAAAAATAATAGGTTTGGGTTTGTTGATGATTAGCTAGAGAGGAAGATCCCCTGTGAGGATATTAGAATTGGGGATTACAAGGGCCAAGCATAGCTTTACTTAGAGTTCATAGACGGGTTTAATATCAATTTTCACCTTCTACATAATTTTTATTTGACATTTATATGCATATTTTCTGACATTTAGAATAATAATAATAAATATCTTGTTTTATGTTACATTCTAATTTATCCTTGATAGACAACACCTATTTTAAATAGATAGTTTGACTACTAATTTTTGTGGAATAATTTGATGTATTATGTTGTGATTATTTTATTTGAACTATTGTATTTTCAATTTTGTATCTCTATTTTTAGCACATTTATTCAATATAAAATGTATGGGTATGGCTAACTTTATGCATTTTAGCATTGATGAATACAATGGTATTTATATCATTTATCATAATTAAGTTTCTAACTTTATTTATGTAAATGGACTAATTACATTCTTTGTGTCTAAGGTGGATGTAGGATAATTTTACTCTCATGGAGTAGCAAAGAAGGAGAGCATTATAGGGGAGAGGGTGGTAGATCATGATAGTTGGGGGTACATATAACCTATCAAGAATCATCACACATACACACATTAGTTTTCTACCTTTCATTTCTTATATTTAGTTTTAGTCTCGTATTGGTATCATATATGCATGCATTTATTATATCAGATGTTTATTTGATCATAAGAATATAATGTTTAATTAGTACTATAATGAGTGTTTAACCATCTTAACTTTGTGACTATTAGTTTTCAAATATTTTAGAGTTAGAGTTAAATAAATTTTAAATAATTGAGATAATTCCATTTTCTTATCTTTGTTGGTTGTTATAGTAGTTTTATTATCCATGTATTTCACTACATGTGTGTGAATGTCTTTGAAATGTTATTTGTTAAGTGGAATAACCTTGTTTTTATTTTTCCTATACCATTATTATAAAACTTTGAGATCATAGATATTAATATCTTCCTAATTATTATAAACCTTTTGGGCATTCTAATGTTTTTTAATAATTTATGAATCTTATTAGTGGCACACTTAGGTGATAATTTATTTATTAAAACCACTTTTTGGTGGTTACCATGGTTTTATTACATTAACCTTGGGTAAGGTGGACATGGTAAAAGGAAAGAAGTAAAAATGAATGGGATTATTTTTTCATTTGGCATGCAAATTAAATCAAGTTAGAGTGGAGATTTTGTGGTGGAATTATGATTGAAACCCTGGTTTTAACACTCAAATATATTTTTCAATCCCATTTTTTGGGGCATCATGAGAGTTTATATGAGTAATTAATGGAAAATGATGGATTATAAATATGAGTGCACTGAATTAGTTCACAACACTCTTCAACCAAGATCTCTCCAACACACCATTACCACATCCATGAGAACTTTAGCATACACAAAAGGAATAATCCAACTATTAATAAAACCAATTAATACAGAAAAAAAGTATATGAAAAGAATGTATAATATAATTGAGAAACCTTATTTAATTAACAAAAGAGAAACAAGACTCAAACCTAATTAGATAATGTAGTCTTCAAGTTGGCATTAACATTTTCATAATATTATATAAGCCATGTATATTTTTTTATTTGATTAAGTAAAAAGTAGGTTTTACAAGGATACCACAACTTAAATTTAATTTATATCAAAGAATAACACATAAATCCCCAAGCTTTGAAGAACATAGTACATTATCACAACTAGTTGATGACTAGTGTAGAAGATAAAATAGAAAAAACAAAAGAGAGAAATTACTCAGGGAAGGTAGTTTCCTTTGTGAGTGCCTTATTGGCATCCTTGTCCTCTTCCTTATTAATTGAACTATTCTTCGTTATCTTTGACCAAGTACTATAACTCAAGCCTTCCATGATGTCCTTCAGTAGAATCATTCATAGCTTCTTGAGAGGCTCCTTCTTTGAGATATTCTTGAGGGGTTCATGTTGAAGTGTTTAGAGGAATATTATGGAGTGATTTGAACTTTAGTCTTCTCAAAAACCTATTTTTATGGAGGAAACTCTACCTCACTATGATGTGTAAAATAATGTAACATTTTAATGGATTTCATGTCAATAGAATTCCACTCCTTGATCAGAATGGCCAAGCCAAGTCCTACTTCATGAATTTTTACAATTAAAGTTATCTAGTTATGTCTTATTTTTCCTAACTGATTATGATAAGGGGTACTTACCCTTTTCATAATATTATGTAACATCCCCTTCATAAAAAATAATAGGTTTGGGTTTGTTGATGATTAGCTAGAGAGGAAGATCCCCTGTGAGGATATTAGAATTGGGGATTACAAGGGCCAAGCATAGCTTTACTTAGAGGTCATAGATGGGTTTAATATCAATTTTCACCTTCTACATAATTTTTATTTGACATTGATATGCATATTTTTTGACATTTAGAATAATAATAATAAATATCTTGTTTTATGTTACATTCTAATTTATCCTTGATAGACAACACCTATTTTAAATAGATAGTTTGACTACTAATTTTTGTGGAATAATTTGATGTATTATGTTGTGATTATTTTATTTGAACTATTGTATTTTCAATTTTGTATCTTTATTTTTAGCACATTTATTCAATATAAAATGTATGGTTATGGCTAACTTTATGCATTTTAGCATTGATGAATACAATGGTATTTATATCATTTATCATAATTAAGTTTCTAACTTTATTTATGTAAATGGACTAATTACATTCTTTGTGTCTAAGGTGGATGTAGGATAATTTTACTCTCATGGAGTAGCAAAGAAGGAGAGCATTATAGGGGAGAGGGTGGTAGATCATGATAGTTGGGGTTACATATAACCTATCAAGAATCATAACACATACACACATTAGTTTTCTACCTTTCATTTCTTATATTTATTTTTAGTCTCGTATTGGTATCATATATGCATGCATTTATTATATGAGATGTTTATTTGATCATAAGAATATAATATGTAATTAGTACTATAATGAGTGTTTAACCATCTTAACTTGGTGACTATTAGTTTTCACATATTTTAGAGTTAGAGTTAAATAAATTTTAAATAATTGAGATAATTCCATTTTCTTATTTTTGTTGGTTGTTATAGTAGTTTTATTATCCATGTCTTTGACTACATGTGTGTGAATGTCTTTGAAATGTTATTTTTTAAGTGGAATAACCTTGTATTTATTTTGCCTATACCATTATTATAAAACTTTGAGATCATAGATATAAATATCTTCCTAATTGTTATAAACCTTTTGGGCATTCTAATGTTTTTTAATGATTTATGAATCTTATTAGTGGCACACTTAGGTGATAATTTATTTATTAAAACCACTTTTTGGTGGTTACCATGGTTTTATTACATTAAACTTGGGTAAGGTGGACATGGTAAAAGGAAACAAGTAAAAATGAATGGGATTATTTTTTCATTTGGCATGCAAATTCAATCAAGTTAGAGTGGAGATTTTGTGGTGGAATTATGATTGAAACCCTGGTTTTAACACTCAAATATATTTTTCAATCCCATTTTTTGGGGCATCATGAGATTTTATATGAGTAATTAATGGAAAATGATGGATTATAAATATGAGTGCACTGAATTAGTTCACAACACTCTTCAACCAAGATCTCTCCAACACATCATTACCACATCCATGAGCACTTTAGCATACACACAAGGAATAAACCAAGTATTAATAAAACCAATTAATATAAAAAAAAAGTATATGAAAAGAATGTATAATATAATTGAGAAACCTTATTTAATTAACAAAAGAGAAACAAGACTCAAACCTAATTAGATAATGTAGTCTTCAAGTTGACATTAACATTTTAATAATATTATATAAGCCATGTATATTTTTTTATTTGATTAAGTAAAAATTAGGTTTTACAAGGATACCACAACTTAAAGTTATTTTATATCAAAGAATAACACATAAATCCCCAAGGTTTGAAGAACATAGTACATTATCACAACTAGTTGATGACTAGTGTAGAAGATAAAATAGAAAAAACAAAAGAGAGAAATTACTCAGGGAAGGTAGTTTCCTATGTGAGTGCCTTATTGGCATCCTTGTCCTCTTCCTTATTCATTGAACTATTCTTTGTTATCTTTGACCAAGTACTATCACTCAAGCCTTCCATGATGTCCTTTATTAGAATCATTCATATCTTCTTGAGAGGCTCCTTCTTTGAGATATTCTTGAGGGGTTCATGTTGAAGGGTTTAGAGGAAGGTTATGGAGTGATTTGAACTTTAGTCTTCTCAAAATCCTATTTTTATGGAGGAAACTCTACCTCACTATTTTGTGTAAAATAATGTAACATTTTAGTGGATTTCATGTCAATAGAATTTCACTCCTTGATCAAAATGGCCAAGCCAAGTCCTACTTCATGAATTTTTACAATTAAAGTTATCTAGTTATGTCTTATTTTTCCTAACTGATTATGATAAGGGGGACTTACCCTTTTCATAATATTATGTAACATCCCCTTCATAAAAAATAATAGGTTTGGGTTTGTTGATGATTAGCTAGAGAGGAAGATTCCCTGTGAGGATATTAGAATTGGGGATTACAAGGGCCAATCATAGCTTTACTTAGAGGTCATAGATGGGTTTAATATCAATTTTCACCTTTTACATAATTTTTATTTGACATTGATATGCATATTTTTTGACATTTAGAATAATAATAATAAATGTCTTGTTTTATGTTACATTCTAATTTATCCTTGATAGACAACACCTATTTTAAATAGATAGTTTGACTACTAATTTTTGTGGAATAATTTGATGTATTATGTTGTGATTATTTTATTTGAACTATTGTATTTTCAATTTTGTATCTCTATTTTTAGCACATTTATTCAATATAAAATGTATGGTTATGGCTAACTTTATGCATTTTAGCATTGATGAATATAATGGTATTTATATCATTTATCATAATTAAGTTTCTAACTTTATTTATGTAAATGGACTAATTATATTCTTTGTGTCTAAGGTGGATGTAGGATAATTTTACTCTCATGGAGTAGCAAAGAAGGAGAGCATTATAGGGGAGAGGGTGGTAGATCATGATAGTTGGGGGTACATATAACCTATCAAGAATCATCACACATACACACATTAGTTTTCTACCTTTCATTTCTTATATTTATTTTTAGTCTCGTATTGGTATCATATATGCATGCATTTATTATATCAGATGTTTATTTGATCATAAAAATATAATATGTAATTAGTACTATAATGAGTGTTTAACCATCTTAACTTGGTGACTATTAGTTTTCACATATTTTAGAGTTAGAGTTAAATAAATTTTAAATAATTGAGATAATTCCATTTTCTTATTTTTTTTGTTGTTATAGTAGTTTTATTATCCATGTCTTTCACTACATGTGTGTGAATGTCTTTGAAATGTTATTTGTTAAGTGGAATAACCTTGTTTTTATTTTGCCTATACCATTATTATAAAACTTTGAGATCATAGATATAAATATCTTCCTAATTATTATAAACCTTTTGGGCATTCTAATGTTTTTTAATATTTTATGAATCTTATTAGTGGCACACTTAGGTGATAATTTATTTATTAAAACCACTTTTTGGTGGTTACCATGGTTTTATTACATTAACCTTGGGTAAGGTGGACATGGTAAAAGGAAAGAAGTAAAAATGAATGGGATTATTTTTTCATTTGGCATGAAAATTCAATCAAGTTGGAGTGGAGATTTTGTGGTGGAATTATGATTGAAACCCTGGTTTTAACACTCAAATATATTTTTCAATCCCATTTTTTGGGGCATCATGATAGTTTATATGAGTAATTAATGGAAAATGATGGATTATAAATATGAGTGCACTGAATTAGTTCACAACACTCTTCAACCAAGAACTCTCCAACACACCATTACCACATCCATGAGCACTTTAGCATACACACAAGAAATAATCCAACTATTAATAAAACCAATTAATATAAAAAAAAGTATATGAAAAGAATGTATAATACAATTGATAAACCTTATTTAATTAACAAAAGAGAAACAAGACTCAAACCTAATTAGATAATGTGGACAAATCCTCACATAGGAAAAAACTAGTAAAAATATGAAAATCCTAGCTAGAACCTAGCAAGCATGAGAAATATACTCTAACACCTCCCTCAAGTGAAGCTAGGGGATAAAAATAAAGGATGCAATGTGAATCCATGTGTTCCTATAGACATTAATCCATATTCATGGAGTACATATATGTTGAGTTGTTGTAACACCAAATGAAATTAGGAATGGTGATGAATATGAGGATCATTGAACACAAACACTTCACTCTAGAATACTATATAAAATGATGAATCTAAGGAAGAATTTTTCAAACACCCTCTAATAAAATGGTGAGAACTAAGCATAAATACTAATGAGATTACCACACTAGTGTCATTGGTGGGGATACAATATTGGTGTCATTATAAGAATCACTATGAAGGCCATGAAGTCAAATAACAAATCCTCATATGGGTTCCAACAAATAAAGTGCTTGAATAAGAACCCTTGTATAAAGGATAAATCTAGGAAAACACTCCAAAAAGTGAAAAATATACATATAACTTTCATAAAGTGAATAAAAGAGAGAAAACCCATAGGAAAAAGTCCCCCTCCCAAAAAAAGAGAGAGAAAGGAAGAAGAGAGATCTAAAAATCCCCTTAAAGATGATGTGGAATTAGTCCATACTCCCAGTACTCATAATTCACAAAATAAATCAATCTACATGAGTGGTTTGAATCCACTACTCAATCACAAAAATAATGAAATTGGGCTTCACTAGAATAAATTCAACCAAGAAGACTATCAGTGGTAACAAAAGTATGAAAGAGTATTACATGTGCAAAGAATGTTCAACACCTATGATGCAGAAGTACAACCCCTACTATTTATTTGGTGGAGTGATGAAAAAAAGGTTTGCATGAGTGTTCTAAATCCACTACTCAAAAACCAAACAAGATGACATTGTATACACTAGAATAACTCTATATCATGATGAAAGATATTATCAAACTATCAAAAAAGACAAGATGACATTAGGATTCACTAGAATAGCTATAATTCAAGCTATGAGAAATTTTCAACTATTAAAAATATGGTGTCAAAAATATAGAGTAAGTTTCTCAAAGATGATGGCCCATGGTGGTGATGGAAGAGACAAGCAATTGAAGAAGTGTAAAGGTGCCCAGAATAGAGCACACAAATGCATGAAGGTAGATAAGGTTAAATTAGTAAAACCCCCATGACACTTTATAAATAGTTATGAGTACAATATAACCCATGCATAAAAAACACTAGATGAGAACAAGGAAGACACTAGGATTCATAAAAATAACTCCAAATGAGGAGACTATCAACCTATCAAATAAGCCATCAAGAATCATGAGAGGTGCTCCAAAAAATAAGGAAGAGAAAAAGTGTCTCCATAGAAGAAGGAAAGGAACTAATAAATGGGACTTGATGGAGACATGATAAAAACTACAAGTGTGTCAATGTGCCAATGAATAAACTAGCATGTCATGGGATAATGGACTAGGGTGGAAAATAACCAAAAAATCCATCATGTATGCAAAAATGCACTAAAAAATGATTAGCAGCCAAAAATAACAACCTACAAAAGGACATCAGGCTCAAATGAAAATGCATTTGAGATAGTGTGTGTAATAAGTACAATGAAAAAAGTAGTAGAGCCCATATCACATGAAACCCCCCTAAATATGGCATATTATAACTTTAGTTAATTTATAATAAAAATAGGACTAATGGAATGAGAATGAAAAATAAATCACTTTTGCAAAAAGTGGTACTCAAATCTAAGTTACCAAGAAAAATTTATGGCGTAATCAATTTACCATAATTAATGGCCTATTTTAATTAAATCTTTTTAAAAAGTTTAAATTCACAACTAAACAAGGGTAAGGTATCCTTACATCCACTTGTTGGAATTGGCATGGAAGAAAGAACCTCCTCAAGCTAACTAAAGTAAAAAAACATGCCCCTATACACTCCTATAAGCACTAAAGTGACAAATAGGCCACTTAAGGCATAAATACAAGGACTTTTAATTAAATAATTATAAATATATTTTAAATTAAATTGAAACATGATTTAATTTTAATCATTTTAGGGCATTAAATTAGGTTTTTAAACTTTATGACTTAGATAAGAGAAAAGAAGGTGTCTAAATGGGCAATGACATTCAACAAGGATAAAATAGGGATGTCATTAGAGGTTTCAAGAGATTACATCCCACATGCCATCATTGGTAATTATTAGGTATTCATCCTTGGGGCACCAACTACTGAAGGTCACCTATTTGTAGCCTACCCAAAATTATCCATGGTCTATTTGCAAAATCATAGATTTTTATATTGAAATCATATTCAATTTGGAAATTGGTATCCAACCTATGAAAGTGACACTAATGTAGTTTATCTAATTTCAAATCCCTTTCAAATATTATAAAATGGGAATAACAATATATTTGTATCCCAAATCTAACACAAACTAAAAATTGATAGCTTATTATAATACGTCAATGCTATAATAATCATGAGTTACGTTGAAATCATTGGGAATCATAGGCCTCATGGTCCACACCCTATTATGGCTATTAGTTTACAAGTCATGGAAAAGAGAAGGTTGACATCTATGTAGGTAAATAAAATTCTAATGATGAGATGGCTATGAAAGACTTTAAACTATCAGGTGAACATGATCATCATAGATCCAATCATAATTGAACTAACATGCCTAATAAACACATAGATCTAGATGTATTAGAGGCTAAGTAGTGAGATTAATGAAAAGAGATAACCACCATGCATGTATATAGAATTGCCCTTTTATTTTTACTACAAAAATTATTTTAGGAAAAAATGTGAACTTGAAAATGTCATAAATGGCATGACACAAAGGTCAATGCCAATCTAGGTAATGAGAATAGCTATCAAGCTATGGATCTAATCCACCATCTCCCTCTAGTCATTTCCCATCTACCTATAATCCTAAAAATGTCAGATTTATTAGTCTCTTCTCACTTTAACCAATATTGATCATGTCATAGAATCAACATGTAACACCTTGATCAGATCTAGATTAGAAAAACACACAATGCCTTGATAAGAGGTGGATTCCAATAGTCATGGCCCTTTATACATGCACACAAAAGGTCATCTATAAAATCACTACCAGATCTATCAAATAAGTTTCAATAAAAATCACTAACACAAGAATAAAGATGAAAATGACAAGTGTTAGTATTTGAGTACACGAGATATGAAAGAGAGGTCTATTAAAGAGACACAGGCATGGAAACTAGATGTTTTAAAAAAATAAAAACTCCAACCATGTTTCTAACCATAAATAGATGTTCTAGGCTCATTAAATGAGAAATATGGCTTGTAAGTCTTGAACAACCTTATGATCTACAAAAAATAACAAAAGGAATGTTATTACTCTTTTAAAAATCCAATACAGTGGCTTGTTGATTGTCAAAAAAGACTAGATCTTCAAGACAAACTTTGCATAAATTCGAGGTTACAATAGATGTAAATCTTTGAACAGGGGGTTTAGTAGGAAATATAAAATTATACAATAAAGCCAAAATGAAAAACAAAGTCTTAAAGAGGCCCATACAAATGCTAAAAATCCCTACACATAAAGACATAAAGATAAGAAAATGAGAAATAGTTGTTGGAGACTACTTTAATTCCATGCAAGAGTTCAAAACACTCTTTAACCAAGATCTCTCCAACACACCATTACCATAGCCATGAGTGCTTCAACACACACATAAAGAATAAACCAACTGTGAAGAAAACTAGTTTTTATTCACAAAAAAATATGAAAATAATGTATAATACAATGGAGAACCCTTGCTTAGGTAGGCAAGGAGAAACAACACTCAATCCTAACTAGCCAATACGGGATAAATTATCACATAGGACAAAACAAGTAAAAAGATGAAAAATCCTAGCTAAAACCTAGAAAACATGAGAAATATACTCTAACATACATTTCATGAGATTTCAAATAAAAAATTTAAAAAGAGGGAGAATGACACATCAAAAGGGGAGAGAAAGGCCCATAGGTGGACAACATATAGGGAAAAACTTGTTTAATTAGCCATTATATTGGTAAGTGTCAAATATACTTTTTTGTTTTATAAATAAACTTTTATTGATTCTTAAAGCTTATAATACTATTTTTTAAATGAAAATGGCATGAATTTTTAGAAATTACAATATTTTTTTCTTTGAGGCACCAAAATAACAATAAACTACAAGAATATGAATATATGGTTTGGATTCCTTAAACTATGGTTTTTCATCTAAGATATTGTAAAATGCTTATATTGGCCTAATAAGATAATCTCAAATGGTTTATTTTATTGGAGTTTGTATTATGTTTTAGATACATTTTCATTTGATAAATTTTATGACTTTAAAGTTTCTACATACCATATTTTGTATTTATATTGTGGATACCACCATTTCCCAACAAAATGTGACATTGTTTAGTGGTTGTATAATGTGTTTTTGATAATGTTACACTATTTAGTGGTTGTATAATCTATTTTTTATACCACTATTTTAAGAAAAATTTAAAGTATTTAATGGCTGTAAAATTCATTTTTGTGTCTATGAAGTTGATACCTCCATTTGGGGAAAATGTGGTATAGTTGAAAGGTTTTATACTTTGTGTCATAATTACACTTTTGGTATCTTCTTTTTATAGTCAACACATTTCAGGTAATAATATGCTTTATTTTTTTATGTTTTTGTAATTTGTGGAATGTTGGCTCTTTTATTTGGGATTGTGACACTAAATCAAGATATTAACTTAAAGTTGTTGTGATTTTAAACATTGTTTAGAAACAAAACATTTTTTGTCTTCATTATAGTATGTTTATATGGAAATACTCATTACATGGTTGAAGGTTGCCCTATTGAGAAAGATTAAATATATAAATCCATATTATTGTTTTCATAATATTTATTGGGATTACTTGGATTTATCTTACAGTTAGTTTATTTATATTTGGGATTGAGATATCATTAGCCTCTCATAAACCTATGGGTACAATTTCACCTTCACCCACAAGCTTATGAGAGGATAAGGCATTCAAAACAAAAAGATTATTTCAATTATCCCTAGATAGTACATATAAAAACTATTATTACTTAGTGAATATGACCTTTGGACAAAATTTATTAAATATGAGTTAGTGTTTTCATTATGAATAATAGCCTTCAAATTGTTATTCATTAAGTGTATTTTAAAATGGATTGGAGGTCTATCACCTAGGATAAAAATACATGGGAAATAGTCTAATATAGACATTTATAAACTATTTGGTGGTGATTAAGATGTGGATCTTGTTGTTTTAAAATTTTATTGACCTTATTTTATAAATAAATGATTATTTTGTGATATATTAATTGATGAATAGTTCAATTAGAAATGTGGTTTTAATATAGACAATAATTTATCGAAATATAGTTGGAAAACTATATCTTATGATGCTTAAATGGAATAGAGAATAAGTTATGAGTTATGAAATTAAAATTAAGATGGATTTTATGAATTCCATTATTTTTTAATATAATGACTCCATTATGATATTTGATTGTAATTACCTTATGCAGAATGTCATGAGACCCCTTTGTGATTTATTTTGATTTTAGTGCATAAAAAATTAATCCTCATTTTTTATGAGGGATAGGTAAATATCCTAACTATAGTAACTTGTCATCTATTAAAAAAAAAAGAAATGATAATAATGTATTATAATATAAAGTAGGGTTGACATGGACTATGATCCAAATTTTTAAATCTAATAATACTATAAAATTATATGGCCAAAGTAATGCTATAGTTGTATACATTATCAGTCCACATTAATTTCTAGTTTATGTCTTTGCTTGAGGTCATAACAAATAGATATATACCTAGGTTCTATATGTTTAGTTTCATGTAATAGTGATTGGACTTTTACATGTTATTCTTTGATGATTCTAGATACTTGCATCATCATTATCTTTCCCTTTGTGAATAGAAGGTCTACTTATATTAGGGAGGTGTGTGGGAGACCATTGTATGTGGATGGAGGTAAAGCACACAAATAATGATCTCTTTATTTACAACTAAATGTGAACCAATCATGATAGTTTCTCATGGCTACTATATTGGGTTATTGAGTTATTTTCATTGAATCTCTATTGTACTATTTATACTCTTGATATTATTTCATTAAATTATCTTACATAATAGTGGTTGTTATTAATCATGTACATTCATTAATTATCATGTTTTACTATAGCAATGTTTGTATTTAATTATTTTAGATGATTTGGCATACTTTGGCATTCATTTATTATAGTATTATACCTTTAATTTTGAATAATGAACTATGACATACTCTTAAATTTTATGCACCATTGAGACTCTTTTTATGGGCTAAAATAAGAAATTGTTAAATGTTTAATTAGTTCATTATTGTGTTGTCATGGTTTTCAAAAAAATTAAAATTAGCAAAAATTTAATATTTTTGTCTAATTTTTTGTTTGAGCTCAAAATTACTAAATTTTGAAAAACAATAATTAATTAATTAATTTTAATTAATTTTAAAAATGATAGGAAAAACATTTTTTTGAACTATGCAAATTCCCTTTCAAACTTCCCTGTGTAAAAATCTATTGGCCTTCCCACAATTTGAAAAAATTCATTAAACCTTTTTTAAGTTGTGAAAATGTTTTTTTACTTTCCCCCAATAGTGTAAAAGTTCCTCAACACTTTTTTACATCATGTAATTTGCATTTTCAATTTTACACATGGTGCCATTGCAATTTGATTTTTGAAACCCACTATCATGCAATTTCCTCCATCACTTCCCTGAGCCATGAAAATTTGTTTTGACTTTTCCCCATATCATGAAAATAAAATTTTACCTTTTCACTATCATGCAACTTGCCTTTTATTCTCCCCTCACCGTGTACCAAACCAAAATCATTCTCTATGTTATTTTCAAGTGGTAAAACATCATTGTAATTGATGAAAAACATAAAGCAAAGTTAATTTGAAAGAAAGAACCATATTTTTATTTTGTTTTGGCTATCATTAAAATATCCTTACAATTTAGTGAAAGATGAGAAAGGTTTGCAAAATTATTTTCTTTATTTTACCTACTCACCACAAGGAGCCATAAGAGGGTCTTATAGTCAAGGAGAAATTTACAAAATTTAAAAGAAAGAACCTAGATCAATTCTTTTTATTCTTACCTACTGAGAAAGAGTTTGTATGGTCCATATCAATGGAAAAAATATAGAAATTATAGATTAGATTTTTTAAATTTTTTCTTCCCACTGCCATAGACCAAGAGGTCATATGACATCATCAAATAAGAGAAAAAGGAAATAAATAAATAAAATAAAAGAATAGATTTTTAATTTTTTGTAGATATTAAAGAGGATTGTACCTTCCATATAGCTAGGAGAAAGGTAGAAATTAAAAAATAATTAGTTTTTCATGCAATCAACAATCTATACGACCACATAGTAGAGAGATGAGGAGAGAGAAAATTTAAAAAATCAAAAGTTGAGCATAATTTTTTTCTTTGTTTTCTTTAGGCCAAATTTCATATGACCATGTGACCTACATAGGTTTAAATTTTTTAGTTTAAAAAAATGAAAAGTAATTATGGATTTGTCTTTATTTACTTTGTTCCATTAAGAGGGAAACTGTACAACCCATACAAGAACTGGGGATTTTTTATATTTTAA
This sequence comes from Torreya grandis, assembly GCA_037957365.1. Taxonomy (NCBI): domain Eukaryota; kingdom Viridiplantae; phylum Streptophyta; class Pinopsida; order Cupressales; family Taxaceae; genus Torreya; species Torreya grandis. The sequence continues at coordinate 152,526 of JARHVA010006398.1, forward strand.
AAAGTAATTGCAGATTTTATTTATTTATTCATTAATCATATAAAATAAAGAGGCCATAAAAATCTATATAAATTCATGGGGAAGTAATAAATAAAAGAGAAAAATAATTTTTGTTTTGGTTTATTTTCATTTGCCTATTTGATATTGTATCCATGTTGTGAGGAGAAAAGACAAATAAAGGATAAAATGGAACAATATAGTTTTCTTTTTGTTTTCCTATGACAATAATATGGCTATCTTAAAAAAATAAAATTAATATAAAATGATCCATTTAAATTTTTTAGGTGAATAAATGTGGTTGAGAGAGAATTTGAAATTCATACTAGATATCGAAAAAGCACTTGAGTGATTTACATAAGGAAATTGTGAGTATGACATCTAAAAAGTCACTTTATGTCCATTTATACTCATTTATAGTTTTTCATTGTCAATACCTTTGGGTGGTTGGGAATCTCTCATTATGCATTCTACTTGGTTTTCCAAATGTCATCAATTTATATTGCCTTTCATATCATTTCAATTGAAATTCCAAACATATTGTAAGGGATGACTGCATGGGTTTCGAAGGATACTATGAAATAATTTCTTCAAGGTTATCACTCAAAGTGAATAATCATGCCATTTACAATTCTAAAAATGCAAGAGAGATTCCATCACCTAATGTATTTGTAGGAAAAGAATTTTCATATGATTGTTGATAAACTAGAAGATGTGAGACTTTTAATGTTGCATTGATGGTGGATATTAAAATGAATGAGATTAGAAATATTACAATGTGGGGTGTTGTCAATGTGGTCAATTCTCTATGGCTTGAGGATTGCATTCAAAATAGGTGAGAAGATGATATTAGTGGTAAGGATTTTTTTTCTAATTATGTTTTTCCTTATACCAAGGATTATAATGCCAAAACGGATATTGTGAATTTATTTGTCTAAAATTACAAGAGGAAATGGATGTTCACAAGGATAAATCTTTCAAATTATCTTTTCAAGGCTACATTGTTTAACCTAGGTTTGACTAGTGATCAGCAATATATAAATGTAATCCTAGTTATTTCCCTTTGTCATACTTTACTTAAGAATAATGTGCATTCAAAAGGTTTTGATTTTATAGAGGGTGTTGATAATTAAGCAATTAAAATTAGTTTTAAAACATTAATTGGTGGAGTACATATATGTTATATTCATGGATTGAATGTAAAATAAATCAAAAAAATAAATAGAGTTATATTTAATTCATTATGTAATTTGGGAATACAATCTTCACAGAACTTTAATTCCTCCTCTCATAATTTATCTCTAGGATAGTTTTAATATCGATCACAATACCTTCTGTAATGTATTAGAATACTTTAGTGGGAAATATCTCAATGCAATTCTCAAGGTAATGCCTAGTCTACTCGAGTAGGAGGCAAAAAGTATAATAGTTCAAATATTATTTGGCCTTGTCTATCCAAACAAAATACCATAGAGGATAATTCATTATGATTTAAATCTTAGGAATGTACTCTTTGATGATCTAAGGTTATAGATCAATGAGAAAGTAAATTTGGAATCGATAGACATTTTGAATGGCAAGTAGAGGTTAAAGTCTAAACATATGAATGCAAACTTTAATTGAAATTTTTTGTCAAATAGTTTGTAGTGAATCAAATGGGTGAAATAGAAGGAAAGAAGTAGTTGTCAGATAAATTTTAAAATGTCCTTAGCTAAAGTAAAGATGAATATGCTCCATCAAAAGCTTCTAGTCTTTCATGTAAATGTTGAATCTTGTTTTACAATTTCCAACTACAAATTTTGTAAGTATAAACTTACAAATGTCATTCATGCAAATGCACTATGTCAACTTTATATGTCTCAAATCATGCAATTTTTATTTTTACACTTCAAGTGGTTTAAAATACCAAAGCATTTTTACACCATTCAAGTGGTGCAATTTTATAATTTCACTTTTGCATGCAGTGTAATTGCACCAATGCACTTTCACATCACTTAAGTGGTGTGTTTTTGTAAACTCACTTTTACACCATCTATAACACAAAAAAGGTGGTTATACACAATAATCACCTTATTTCACTATAAATACAAGTGTTAGGATAATTATATAAGAGGATTTTTAAACAATTGAACTCAGGCATATTTTTGGAAGGAAAGATTACATTACAACTCAAAGAAGATCAATACAAAGAAGGAGATTTGTAAACTATGTATTCATATTTTCTTCATAAATTATGATTGTATGTATGATTAATTTGTATTCAAATATTTCCTTTCAAAACTTTTTCATAAATTTTATCAATTAGTCTTAATGTGTACATTACACATAAGAAATTCTTTTTGAATTTATGTCTATTATTTCCACAAATTTGAAATATTGGTGTGGTTTAAGAAATATTCTAATCGTATTTTATGAGTAAATATCAAATGGTTATCTTTGGTTTGCTATCAATATCATAGAATATTATTAGTGTATGTTTTTCACTCCTGAGGGTGTAATTATTGATTTACCTCCCATTAAATGAGATATTTCAATGAGGATAATGTTTCTCCTTCTTGGGCTATTTTAGTGATTCTCTGTTTAGTCACTTAGAGTCATCCTTCATATTTTACAAGGTTATCATGGTATATTTTATATTTAGTTGGCTATAATAATCCCATTCTCCTTTTGTTCCTTTCCTTTATCTATTTCCCATCATTCCCTTCATTCACATCATTTCATTTCTATATCCTTTCTATGCTTTCTAGTTAAAATTATGAAACCCCCAATAGAATTTTTTTTGCCATAAATAGTTGTGAATAGTTTTTCCCTTACTTTCCCTTTTTGGATTTCAATAAAGGTAGATACACCTGCTAATAGGAGAGGGACTTTGTCCATGTGCTTTTGACTAACTTAAAGACTTAGTTCCCACACTGTTGACTCAAAGTCACCCATTTTTTCCCATGACAAATTTTTGAGCCAATGATTTTTGGCAACTCGACTGGGGATCAAGGTATTCTATGCACATGATTTTAAAACATTTTAAGGAACCTTCCATAGAATGGAGGTTGGTGACTCCATGGAGAATAATTAACTAGAACCCACACCTTATTTATTATAGAAATGACATTAGTTCGCCCCAAACCCAATGTTCCCTTTATACCATGGGGAAAACATTTTGGGCTCTTGGCTTTGGCCCATTACAATGAGATACCATTAGGATCAAGAAATAAATTTTTGAGGTTTTTTGGATAAAATTATCAAAATAGATAATCATGTATTAGCCTTTATAGTATCTTATAGCATCTTATGATTTATGTATGAATGTGTCATTTTTAGGTTTTTTTTGAGACTCTCATAGGATCTACTATTAATTGGTTTCAACACCCAGAAGATGGATGTATTATAAAATGGGACTACTCAAATAACAAGTTTCTGATTTGGTTTGGATTAGTTGTGGATGTATGTATACTAGTGTTAGATTTTTTCTAAGTCCAAAATCAAGAAGATGAGTAGATGAGAGAGTTTGTAGCACATTTCAACAAATTTTTGAAACCAATTTTTTCAGGTAGATTAGTCAAGTCCCAAGAATCCACTATGTGTTTTCATTGGTTCTCTATGTAGGATGGAATACAAAGGTTATTAGTCAATAAATACATGAAAATGCATAAACATCTAAAAAAAATCCAACATATTCATGAAGGGTCTACTACTGATAATGAAGAAAACATTAAAATAAAGCAAGAATAGTTACCTTCTCAAATCAATTCCACCACCCAAAAGAGGTTCCAAACATGTTCTCCCCTTGATCTAGAGCTCTAGTCTTTATCAACAATGGTTTATTTGCATTACCCAAATTCAAATAACTCAATAATCAAAAAACAAATGATTTGTGAAGAGATTTTGGAATTATAAGTTTAAAATAAAATAGCTTAAGAAATGGTGTTTTATGCCCTTCTATTTATAGATTTTATAAATGGTCTAAGATAAACCATAATCGTCCATATCAAGATTGAGATGTGTGGAAATGAATTAATCTAATATTTGGAATTAAATCCATAAATATAATCATAATTATTAGGGAGGTAAGGGTAATAATTAGGCATGGGTGCCCATAATTTAGATAGTTTATGCATTTATGGCTTATGAATGTCACCCCATAGATAATGTCACTAGTTGATGTAGATATTAGGAATCAATTTCCAATATTGAAATAATCAATAACCTCCATGTAAAATCCACTTAAGATATTAATTTAAATTAATTATCCTTAAACAATATTAATCAATATTTGTATAATTCTTTGAAAATTGGCCCTCAATTAATCAAAATGGTTAGAAAGTCATATTAGTATATCGTTATTTGAGTCAGGAAGAATTGGAAGGTAGTGTTAGATGTGTTGGAACCGTATTCCCATTTAGGATTTTTATATCATAAAATAAAAAAGGTACATGATGTGTACTAATAAATTATAAGAAAAGAGTGATCCAAAGTATAAAAAAGTGAAATTGTCATTTTAACTCAAAATTAATTAATCAAATTTAGGAATGACATAAAATACATTGCCCCATTTAGGGATACATTTGCATAAATCAATAATTGTATACGATAAACTCAAACCATTTAGCATGTTGTTAGTGATTTTGGCCTAAATTGTCTATTTGAGTGTAATTCAAGTAAGATTGAAAATTTCAACACAAATGGTGTTATGAATTTGATGTCTACATTTTTTCCCTATTTGAGAAGGCATAACAAGACATTCATGCAAAGAAACATCTTTTCAAATAAAATAATTGTCAATAATAAATTGGAAATGACCAATAATACCCCCTCAAGAGGACATACTAGCATGAAAGAGAAGGATGGGCTCTAAAAAAGAGAGGGAAAATAAGGGATTAACCTATGGAATAGATCACATCTAGATGAGCTAATACTTGCACATGTGGTTACCATCAATGATCAAAATATAATTAGAGGTGAAATGGGCCCCAAATATAGGCATAATGAGAAGGATTCAATCCATAAATGTAAGGGACACACTTTAAACTCACCTAATTTGAGATTATAAACTGCATGCTTATGATATTGATCAATCTTGACATAAGTTGCATACTAAAATATAGACATCATGGGTAGTAGTGTGGAGATCTTGGAATTAGAGGAGAATGAGAATGTGGTCTCAAACATATGATAATAAGACGTGCCTGAGTAGGGAATATTTGATCATGATAAGATAGTTGTACCCTAGTAAGGCTAATTTTGATCATTGATCAACAATAAATAATGGTTTTCCCTTATAGGGCTGATTTAGATTTGTTAACATGTTCAAACGTTGTGCCCTAGCATGGGAAAATTGGTAAATAATTAGCTCAAAGATATAACCTAAAACATAGATTAAAGCAAGATGCCATAAACATAGTTATGATGGTGGAATGGCTACTAGAGCCACAAAAAACTAGGCATACAAGAATACACAAAGTGATGAAAGAGATGAAAAGAAGAATTAAGATGGTTGAGCTTACCTTAATAAAAATTGATCACTACCTAAATATTTCCATGGATTCATGTTCCAGCATGAACTTCAAGCCAATATAGTTCACCTAAAATTGGGAGAAAATGAAATGAAATTTAGGATGATGAAAACTAACCAAAGATTGATTAGACTCATGATGTATGTTAAGATATGTACATCTAAGCATATATTTAGGTACTAAACCTATTTATCCTAGGTTATGTATCATGTTCTTGAGCCTATTCATTGGAGCTATGTTAATCTTAAGACTTGAGTCTAGAGCACAAAATTCTTACTATTGTAAAAGAAACGAGGCATCATAAGTATGAATAACTCATAATGGCATGTCATTTCAAATGCATAAAACTGGTTCAAATGTGAATACCTATAACTAGAGATAATGGTAAAATAATGACCAAAACCAAAGTTATAGTTATTTACAATTAAACAAAAAAGTAAAGATAAAGAAAAAGATAAACATAAAAAACCCCAACTTAAATCAAGCTATGAACAATCAAAATTCAAGTAGGAATATGAATGTTTAAAAATAAAAAAGCAAGAAAATATTAATGAAATAAGATCAAGATATAAATACTCGAGATCTATGTGGACTATCAAGATGTTCTTAAACACAAAAGAGAAAAGAAAAACCAAATAGTAAAACAAAAAACTAAACAACACCAACAACAACCAAATAAATAAAATGTTTTTGGTTTTTTTAAAATTTTATGAATGTTTTTGGATTTTTTTAGGTATCTCAACTCGATTGAGAATTAAGAAATATAGAACAGTTTAACTCATGAAATGGTGAGAGCAAACCAACTTAAAATACTCGCAATATAGTGAGAGTGTAATGAAAGGGGGACTAAGTTGACCTCAACATGAATTGAGCACAACCTAAACAATCCCATTATGACCTCAATTCAAAGTGATTTTTCCAACACAAAGGGTGATGAAAAACTGATTAGGTAATAATAAGTTTATAAATAAAGGCAAATGATAATAATAATGACCAGATGACATGACAATGTATGATAAAAGGTATTTTACCTAATTTTCCCATAAGCAATTATAATTTGGAAACAATGTCATAATTTTGATTTTCCCAAGGTAATTATAATCAAGGATACTATTGATTTGCCCATAGGTAATTATAACTAGTGATACCAAATAATATGATAGATGAAAGATAAATTACTAGATTAAATGTCACACTACTTCTATAGACTATCATTCAACACAACATTCTAAAACTCTTGAGACTAGATCAAAATCCCCTCGTAAAAGGTGTGAGAAGAAACAAAAGAACCAAGATCAAAATTGGATAAGTAGGATGGCTAAAAACAATCCTTGGTCAATAGTAAAGACATGGTATAATAAAATGGTATAAGGAAAATGATCAAAAGATAATTGGTTATATCAAGAACAAGGTTGCCCCCAAGTGATGATTGGCTTAGTTTTTACACAAAATGATGAGAGCATGGCTTATGTTTCTCATAAAATGGTGAGAGCATTTAAAATTAACAATTTCTCATAAAATCAAGAGAGCATGGAAAAGGGGTGACCAAGCTAACCTTAATAGAAATTGAACATTATCTACATAGTCTCAAAGAACCTCAAGTCAATGTATTTCAAACAATATGGTAAATGGATCATAATGGTATAAAATTCCTATAGTAAAAATGGTCTATAGGGTTGTCCCCAATAAACAAGGCATGGTAATGGAAAATGGTAAATTAAAAATAGGTTATTTTATTCCTACTAACATGGAGGTGATCATCCTAATCAACATGTGAGATAATAGAAATGATCAGTTATAAAAATTGTTGCCCAATTCCCTTTCAATAAATTTGATCTATTAAGAACTTGTTATCGATATGGATCTCAATATTATGTTCATGATATCCATTGGTCATTGAGACTATTTCCTTTAAACATCGAGATAAGATATTTTTTTAGCCTATATAAAGGAAAGTGCTACCAATAATGGTAAATAATATTAGGATAAATTATATAAGCAAGTAATTATTAGGTAGATGATAATGAAATGTATAATGAGAGGGGGGGAAATGAAGATTAGGATTTTTAGTCACATGTAATGTTACTGATACTAGATTTGATAGAATTTTGGTTGTGGTTAGGTTGAAGACCTCTAAATATGCTCTCGATATGACCATCATATTTTTATATTTTTTGATCTTGAGAGTAACTACCATCTAATTATGTTGTAGATTGGAATTTTTTTTAATTTGTTCTTTGATAATGTCTTCATCAAGAAGTGAATAACTTTTGTGCTCAATTTTCTTTTTGTCAATGAGGTTTTCACTAATGAATTTATCCTAATTACCCCATAGTTCCTTTGAGAAGGTTTCACCAAGATATGTTAACATTTGAATTTGATTATATTCTAGTTCCTTTAAAAAAGTTTCACTAAAATATGTTGAGTTGATTCTTTGATCATCCCCTAGGACCTCCAATAATGTTTCACTAGGAGATTATTCTTCTTCTACATGAATTTTGTTTTGAACCCCCTGATATTTTATAAATAGTATGTTACCATGGATGTAGTTCAACAAAGTGTGATTATGTTGGTCTCAATCAATGTTTGTGGGAGGTGGAATGTTAATACAATGTCTATGTTATGTGGGAATAATGGAATGATGAATGGTAGCATAATCCTCATAAAATATACTAGGAGAACATATGTCCATGTTGAAGTAATCATCCTCAAAAACTATAAAAGGATCACAAATATATTTAAATTATCTGCAAGGAAGTTGTAATAAATATTGTAAAAACTAATACTATATTCTATTTCTAAATCTAATGTTGTAACAAATGTTAATTCTAGTTCTAATGATAAATCTAGTTATAGAACCTAAATTTAATGTTGTTTTTTCAATTGATATGGTTGTTTCTTTAATGTTATGTTGAATGATAAATTTTGGACAAGTAATGGCATGTGATGGCATAATGGGCTCAATAAAAATTGATTCATCTAAGAAGGGTTTGACATAGACTGGTTCATCTAATTTAAGCCTATCAAAGAGAGGGAACCATTTGAGGGATGACTCAATAGAATCTTGTTTGTCAAAAGGAGACTCCTGGATGAATGGGAAAAGATCAATAGACAACTCTGTAGAGATTGGCTTGTTGAGAAGATGATGCTCTTTAAAAATAGGTAAAATATGAGTAGGTGATTCATCATAGGTTGACTCATCACAAATGAGTGTTTCAATAATAACATCATGATTTCGGTTCATAATTGGTTGTAAAATATCAATTTTGAACTCATTTTGGTCCTCAAAAGATAACTCGTAAAGAGGTAATGATTCTTATTTTAGCTCAAATATCATCATGTAATTTCTAAATTGGGGAACATTTGGTTTAGTTGGAATAATTATTTATGGCTCAATAATGGGATATCCAAAAATTAGACTATTGAAGAAGTATCAACACAATCCAGTTCATCAAATGGGTACTCTTCAACAATAGTCTCAATAAATATAGGTGATGGGCCTAGAATGGTAAAAATGGGATCCTGTTTAGTTTGGTTACTTGTGCAAACCAAAGGAGGAGATCCTAAAATGGTAACCTTCACATGTTGTAGAGTTGGATTATTCACATAAGTTGAATGAGAATAACCAAAAATGGTAACCTTCACATGTTTCAGATTTGGATCACTTGCACAAGCTAAAGGGGGATAAATTATAATGGTAACATTTGATCATGGTGTGTAAATCAAAGGAGGATATCCCAAAATAGTAACCTTCAATTATGTCATACAAATTGAAGGGGAAGGATGGGGATGATGAACAACAATCGACATGAAATGGAATGGTTTTCATCAAATAGGATCAAATAGGGTGACATCCTTAAATAAGACAAAATACTCATGTCTATCATAATAATTCTCTACCTCAAAACGAAGTCCATAAGAGACCCTATTATGAGTGTACCTTAGTGTCATGTCTAGAAAGGGTTTTTATATATGTTTGACTAAATATTTGGATCAATGTTTTCAAATATTTAAAAAAAGGTATGGATTTTGATCCTTCTTCTAAACAAATGACTAAGGTATCAATATACTACTAAAGGAGGGTGGCATGGGAACCAAACATAATCAGAATAATGTGTTCATGAAATTACTCAACCTTAGGTAGGGTTAAAATCATATGAATTGGAAGAGGGTATGATAACTCAAAAAGCCTAGAGTGCTACTAGTACACTAAAACATAAACTTTTGATATATGTCAATACCATAAAATCTAGGTCAAATTTGATGAGTTGCTATTATAAAACTAGAAGAAAACCCTTTGGATTAGGAAGGAGACAATGCAAACCAACAAACTCATGATGTGGAAACATGCAAGAATTCCTAAGTATAAAACTAAAACCAAATAAGTGGCACAACATCATCATATGGTAATAGGAATGGTAGAATAAAATGTGTTCTAAGACTCAAAGTGTGAGTGATACGTAATATGACTTGAGTTCCCTAATGATGACAATATGATAATGAGTTTATAAATGGTCTTCAACAAAAATTGGAAATTAAACCCAAGTTCCCTCAAGTTAATTGCAAATGGAAAATCCAATTTAACAAATAAACCTTATGAACTTAGAAAAGTTTAATTTTGAATTTAAATTATCAATGGACTTGAAAAAATATGGAAAATTATCTAGACTCAAATGGGTAGCGTAATTGTGCTAGTTAGAAGATATGACACAATGTTTTAGATGATAATTTTGAATAATGAAAAAGATGATTTTCACTTGGACAACATAACACCTCCTTTTTCAAGAAATTTGTGGATAATGTGTTCCATTTAAATATTTGGTTTACAAAGAAATTTTGACTCAAATCAACACCAATTAATCTAAGACCAATTTATACAAATACAACTAAGTAATCATCTTAAGGCCTAAACTGACAAGGTGTGGTAAAGTGGGGCTAACTAAAACTAATAATTTTCACATATTTCTAGATGGATCACATGCATACCAGCTTTCATATTATCACATAAGATAAGCAACACATCAATTAGGTCTGCATCAAATGGCTTGTTGTGAAAAGGTCTTATCCTTTTCACAATCACTACATTTGCCACTTGCTCAATGTAGTGTGATGTCTAAAATAATCATATGTATCAAAATTAACCTCTACTAATGGAGATGGTTTAACCACTCAAACCATTATCTCAATGAGGGGATCCTAATTTATATAACCCCCCTCGTAGAGAGGGGTTGAAGATGATGTTGAGAGATGAGGCCCTGATTCAAAGCTTCCCTATAAAACTTATGAGATATAATGAAGTCCCCTTTGTTAGCCAAAATAAATGAAATAAAAACTAAGTAAAAAGGCTTTATGGTTATTTCTAGGTCACCCAAGCCATACAATTCTTGGGGAGAGCCTTCATAACATCCTTTTTATGCCTTTAGACTAAGGCAAAATTTTGCAATAAAGATGGTACTTTTAATCCTATAATTTCACTATAGGGGATGAAGGGAGAGAATACATACACAACTTCATTTTTTCACAAGAAAATATAACAAAGAAAATGATAAATAACTTACATAAAAAAACCTAGAAGTGAGTTCAATTTTAAAGCACTAAAATGAAAGATTTGGTGGTGTTATTTAGCCCCTTGGACTTAAGTTGCAAATATTTGAAAGAATAACTACAAAATGATTCAATTAAACACCCTAAATTTTCATCCAAATACCAAATAAAAATTCATAATTCTTTTTAAGCATCCAAAAGAGGTTTAAAAATACTTAATGAGGCCTAATTTATCTCCTTCCTTGTTGATCCTACATAAAAATTGTTAGAATTTTATTTAGCTTTGAAGCGCTTTAATAAATAAGACAAGAAACTTTAGTTTAAGTGATCTCAGGTTTGTGTTTTAGAAAACATAGTGACCATCGATAGTCACCCCTAACCATTGATGATTACTTCATGACCATCACTGGTTGATATCTTACAAACTATGGCTGATTGAAACCTGACCACTGGTGGTTACTTGTCAACCTGAAGGCATCAACATTTTTTTTAAAAGGAACTTGTTAATTGTTATAATAAAAATATATAAAAGGGACCCTTTTATATCCTAAAATAAAACTAGACCAGAGACTTAAAATTCAATTTTAACTAATATAAACTTTAATTTGATCAAAAATGTTTATGCAAGAAAGAATTTTCCACAAAAACTTTGCTTATCCTAAGATAGAATAAAAACTCCAAAAGACACCTTTTGGATCATGTTTTGGTTTTGACCAGAGACTGAAGATATCCAATTTGTTAAAAACAACTTAAATAAAAGCTTGAAAATTAATATTTTTAAATATATTTCCCTTGTAACCTAACTATGGATGGTTAGACCTAACCATCGACATTCACTAAGAACCATCTATGGTCATTGTGTAACATGGAGTGCCCAAAAACATGGGGAAATAATCATAAAAATGTTGTTAAAGGACTTTTTAATGACCAAAATGGAAATTTAAAATTGTAATTGTGTCTTCCTTGCTGAAATGGACTCTATGAGTCCCACCAAGCATGCCAAAATGTACGGTGGAATACAAAGGTTTTTAGTCAAGTGTTAGTCAATAAATCCATAAAAATTCATAGTTAACTAAATAAACAAATCCAACCTATTCATGTAGGGTTTTCTAATGACAATGAATAAAAAAATAAAATAAAGCAAGACTAGGTACCTTCCTAAATTGATTTCACCACCCAATAATGGCTTGAAGAGTGTTCTCCCCTTGATCTAGATATCTAGTCTTTGTCAAAAATGGTTTCTTTACTCCTTCATTGCCTCAAAAACTCTATTCATAACATAAACTCAATAGAATAAATATCCAAATTGGTCTATCAAATGAAGCTTACCCAAATGCAAATAACACAATATTCAAAACACAAATGACTTGTGAAGAAATTTTGGCATTATAAGTTTACCATAAAATAACTTAAGAAATGGTGTTTTATGCCCTTCTATTTATAGATTTTGGAAATGCTCTAAGATCAACCATGACCATCCATCTCAATATTGAGATGTGTGGCCATAGATTAATCTAATATTTGGAATTATATCCATAAATATCCTCATAATGATTTGGGAGGAATGGGCATTAATTAGGCATTTATGGCTTATGGATGCCACCCCATAGATGATGTCATGAGGTGATGTAGATATTGGGAATCAATTTTCAATACTATAATAATCAATAACCTCCATGGAAAATCTACTTAAGATCTTGATTTGAATTAATTAGCCTTAAATAAGATTAATCAATATTTGAGCAATTCTTTGGAAATTAGCCCTCAATTAATCAAAATGGTCAAAAAATCATATTACTAGATCATAATTCGACACAGGAAGAATCGGAAGCCAATGTTAGATGCATTGGAATAATATTCCCATTTAGGATTTTGCTAGCATAAAATAACAAAGGTATATGATGTGTACTAATAAATTAGAAGAAAAGAGTGATCTAGAGCAAAAAAAAGTGAAATTATCATTTTGACTCAAAAATAATCAATCAAAGTTAGGAGTCACATAAAACGCATTTCCCCATTTACAGATACATTGGCCTAAATCAGCACTTATATATGATAAACTCAAACCATTTAGCATCGTTTTAATGATTTTGGCCTAAATTTTGCATTTAAGTGCATTTTGAGTAAGATTGAAATATTCAACACAAATGGTGTTAGGAATTGAATGTCTACACTCTACACCCAGAGATCAAAGTCATCTTGATGAATAATAAGGTAATTGATTTGGAAGACACACAATAGGAAGCTATAAAAATTTAAGATGACATGATTATATCAGGCATGTTGAAGAAATAAAATTCAAAATATGGAACAACTATTGTTAGTGGTGATGAAGTAGTGCAAACTGATATAATAAAGATCCCTCATCATTCAAAAAATAAATTATGAAGTAAATTTTTATATCAAACATGTTTAAACTCTAACAAATAAAAACATAAAGTTCTTCCTATCATATATGATTGTTTCATTTTCAAAATTGTGGAAGAAGGTGAACAGTTAGAAGAAATCATAATTGATCATATACTAGATGAAAAATTTGGCTTCCCCTTGGCAAAGAAGGGGGTAATTACTATTTCATAAGATTACTCAGACCTCATAGTCTTGGGAGAAAATAAGATATTTAAAGAACAACTAGTTGAATCACAAATAGAAAGGAGCAATAGTGTAGAATATGATGTTTTATCTTTTGGAAATGAAGATAATATGAAACCAGTTTTCAATAAAGTAAGAGATCTATTCTCTATCACAATGAAAGATTCAATAGTCAAATATGCATATTCTTTAGGTATTTCATTTTTAGGTTCAACCAAAGAAGAGTTATACATAAAAATTACATATCACAGGTAGGCCAAATTTGAAATCAAGAAATATGTGAATACGAAACAAAATTAACGGTTATCAATATTCATTACAAGCAAAATGGAAAGTGTCAAAGCAAAAAAAAATGATGAAAATGATGATGATGAATCATTCAATAATTAATTCATTTCTATCATGGGAATAAATTCAAAAAATAATATCAACACCCAATTCATTATATAAAATATTTTTATTGTTGTTTTAGCTCGGAAAGAAACATATAATATATTTATCTTTTATTTAATTCTTATATATAAAAAAGATGCATTTGAAATCACCCAAGAAGACATTGAAAAAGTATGGTATTGCTCTGGAGTGCTCACATATTATTAGATAATTCATAATGATTTCATTTTAAAATAGGAAAACAATAATGGTTTGTTTATTCATGATCATCCCTGCGTGAATGATAATTGTAAGTTCCTCTTTCCACCTATTTGGTCACTACTGCTAAATGTGTTTAGAGTTCATAATTCAAATCTATTCTTCCAAAATGGTAGTTACTTCTCCTAGTTAATGAATGGTTTTGTATAATCTTATCATTTTTATTTGCTTCCTATAAATAGATATGTTTTCCCTATTTTGGTTTGTTTCATTTTCTTATCTCTATTTTGAGTTGTATGTGTGGTTTTTTAATAAATGCAATAGTTTGTCTGTTGATCCTTATCCTCCATGTTTTGGTGTTTCTAACTACACATATTCATAGTTATGATCTCTTTCTAAGAAATATCATGGAAAATCACATGATTTATAATAATGTCTAAATGGCCATTATTTTGGGGTCAATGAAAATATTGTATTCTTAAAAATAAACATTGAATTTCTTCAGTTAAGTGGATCTACAAGACAAAAATTTGAAAGTTGATTTAAAGAATAAATTTTATAGTCATGAAAATTGTGATATGGAAGTTTGTTCCTCAAAGGATATAATGGGTAGATTTTTCATATATATCTTCAAGTGAACAAGTGGTAAATATAAATAATTTTTAGAGTAGGAGATCTAGCCTAGTAATGCATGTTCATTTCTCATATGATTGGGATAGGTGAATTGGATGTCAATTGGTTAGATTAGGATATGCAAATATGAGATATATAATTTCTTAGATATTTCTTAATGGTAGGGATGGTAATTTTTTTTGAGAATGGGACATTGACTCCATAGCCCAATATACAAGGATTAGATCACTTGCTAAGATCTATATTATATTTCAAGATTCCAAATGGTGAGCCATTGAGTGGTTTTCAAAGCAACATTTTGGGAATTTTGAGCCACAAAGTTAAGCATATTGATAATCTCTCAACTATAACTATTTTGGAAAAATAAGGTTTGTCACTCATCATTAGTATATGAATTATAGGGTTCTCTATTTGCATTTTGGTTTGTGTGAAAACATAAAACAAAAAATTCTCTCACATACACTATCTTCTATGCTATGTGATATCATTTATTAGGTTAAGTACCTGATGAACTCACATACATTATCATCTAGGATATGTAATAGCATGTACTAGGCTGAGTACTTGATATCTTTACATACATTATCCATTAACATGTGATAGCATTATGATGGTTTGAGGACCCATCATTTTATCAAAGATTGGTTATTTCGTAGTTGATCAAATTGTGATCAATTTAAGACTCCATTTCCCAATGGATAAAATGTTTTCCTAAAAAACCAAATTCTTAAGTTATTTCCATCCCTTGAAATTCAAAATCCTAGTTAGAGCCAACTTTTATCACAATTTTTGAAATTTTTAAAATTAGTAAAAATTTAATATTTTCTATAAAAATTTTGGTTTGAGCTCTAAATTACTAAATTTTTGAAAAAAAAATTAATTAATTAATTAATTTTAATTATAAATTAATTAATTAATTTCAATTAATTAATTAATTAATTAATTAAATAATTTTAATTATAAATTAATTAATTAATTAATTAATTTTAATTATTAATTAATTAATTAATTAATTAATTAATTAATTTTGATTATAAATTAATTAATTAATTAATTTTAATTATCAATTAATTAATTAATTTGAAAAATCATAGGCAAAACATTTTTCTAAACTATGAACATTCCCTTTCAGGGTTCCTCATGTAAAAATACATTGGGTTTCTTTTAATTTTCAAAAGTTCATTAACCTTTTTTCAAGTTATGAAA
The DNA here is from genome assembly GCA_037957365.1 of Torreya grandis. Taxonomy (NCBI): domain Eukaryota; kingdom Viridiplantae; phylum Streptophyta; class Pinopsida; order Cupressales; family Taxaceae; genus Torreya; species Torreya grandis. The sequence continues at coordinate 168,599 of JARHVA010006398.1, forward strand.
ATGTTTTTTGCTTTCCCCTAAATGGTGCAAAAGTTAATTGACACTTTTTCAAGTTGTGCAATTTGCCTTTTCAATTTTTCACAGGGTGTAATTTTAATTTACTTTTTACAACCCCATTGTCATGCAATTTCCTTGAGTACTCCCCAAAGCAATGCAAATTTGTTTTGACACTTCCCCAAATCATGCAAATGAAAATCTACCCCCCCCCCCATTATCATGAAATTCACCTTTTATTCTCCCCTCACTGTGCATCAAACCAAAATCATTCTCTATATTATTTCCAAGCAATAAAACATCATTACAATTGATATAAAACACAAAGTAAAGTGAATTTTAAAGAAAGAACAAGATTTTTATTTTGTTTTGGATACCAAGAAAATATTCATACTATCCATTTAATGAAGACAAGGGTTTTTAAAAAAAAATTATTTATTTTACCTACTCACCACAAGTATCCATAAGAGGGTTGTATAGTCAAGGAGAAATCTACAAAATTTCAAAGGAGGAAACCAAATCAATTATTTTTGTTCTTACCTAGAGAGAAAGAGGTTGTAAAACCCATATCAAGAGAGGAAATATATAAATTATAGATCATAATTTTTGAATTTTTTCTTCCTACTAACATAGACCAAGAGGTCGCACAACATCATCAAATAAGAGTAGAATGAAATAAAAAAATAAAATAAAAGAATATATTTTTTAATTTTTTGTAGCTTCTGAAGAGGATTATATAGTGTGATACAGCTATGAGAAATGCACAAATGAAAAATTGAATTGGTTTTGTTTGTAGTAAAAAATCCATATGGCCAAGTAGGAGACAGATGAGGAAAGAGAAAATTTTAAAAAAAATCAAAATATGAGCATAATTTTTTTCTTTGTTTTCTTCTTCAAGCCAAATGATGTAAAATCATATAGCCTCTATAGGGTTGAATTTTGTATTTTAAAAAATGAAAGGCAATTTCAGATTTGTTTTTATTTGCTTTGGTCCATTAGGAGGGAGGTCATATGACCCATGCCAACATTGGCAGTTTTAAATAAATTTAAAAGCAATTGTAGATTTTCTTTATTTATTTTTTCTCATATAAAAAAATGGGTCATACAACTCTATATAAATGCATTGGGAAGTAATTAATAAATATATTTTTTTGTTCTTGTTTATTTTCATTTGCCAATTTGACACCATATCCATGTTGTGAGGAGAAAAGATAAATAAAGGAGAAAATAGAAAAATATAAATTTTATTTTGCTTACCTATGACAATAATACGAATATCTAATAGAAAACAAAAGCAATATAAAAATATCTATTGAAATTCATTAGGTGAAGAAAGGTGGTTAAGCGAGAAGTTGAAATTTGTAATGGATATCAAAAGTCACTAGAGAAATTTGTATAGGGAAGATTATGAGTATGTCATATAAAAAATCACTTTGTGGCCATTCATACTCATGTGTATTTGTTCATTGTTACCACTTTTAGGTGGTTGGGAATCTCTCATTGTGCATTCTACCTAGTGCTCTAAATGTTATCAATTTATATTTCCTTTAATATAAATTAAATTGTAGTTCTAGGAATCTTATATGGGATGAGTGTATGGGTTCCAAAGGACACAATTAAAAAATTTCATCAAGCTGGTCACTCAAATTAAACAATCAGGCCATTTTAAATTCTAAAAATGCAAGATAAATTCCATCACTTGATGTATTTATAGGCAAACAATTTTCATGTGATCATTGATAAACTATAAGATATGAGACATGAAATGTTTCATTAATGGTATATATTAAAATTAATGAGATTATAAAGCTTAAAATGTGGGTTTTTGTCAATGTGGTTAACTCTCTATGTCTTGAGGATTGCATTTAGAATAGGTGAGAAGTTGATGTTAGTGGTAAGGCTATATTTTTTCTTTAGTTATGCTCATCCCTATACTAGGGATTCTAATTCCAAAATGGATAATGTGAATTTACTTGTCTATAATTATAATAGGAAATGGATGTTCTCAAGGATAAATATTTCAAATGATATTTTCAAGGCTACATGGTTTAGCTAGGTTTGACTAGCAATCATCCATATATAAATGCAGGCCTAGCTATTGTCCTTTGTTATACTTGGATTAGGAATATCGTGAATTGAAAATATTCTAATTTTATAGAGAGTGTTGGTAAATAAGTGACTACAAGTGGTGTTACAACATTACTTGGTGGATTATAGATATGTCACATGTAAACTTCATCGATTGAATGCACAATAAATCAAATAAAATAAACAAAGTTATATTCATCATGAAATTTATGAATACAATTTTCACATAACTTTAATTCCTCCTCAGATTGTGCATATTTGGGATATTTTTGATGTTGATCACAATACCTTCCATATTGTGTTATAATATTATAGTGCGAAATAAATTAGTGCAATTATTAAGGTAACACCTATTATACTTGAGCAGTAGGTACAAAATATAATAGTTTAAATATTCTCTAGACTTGTTTATCTAAACAAAAAACCACAAAGGATAATTCATTATGATTTGAAGCTTGGAAATGTTTTCTTTGATGATCCGAGGTTATAGATTAATGATAAATAAAAATTGGAATTGTTAGACATTTTGAATGGCAAGCAGAGGTTGAAGGCTAAGTGGATGAATGCAAACTTTCATTGAAACATTTTTTTAAATAGTTTATAGTAAATAGAATGGGTGAAATAGAGGAAAGAAGTAGTTTTCAAAAAAAAATGAAATTTTCCTTAGCTAAATTAAAGATGAATATGTTCCATCAAAATATTTTGGTCTTTCATGTAGATACTGAATCTTATTTTGCAATTTTCAGTTGCCAAATTTTTAAGTGCAAACTCACAAATGCCATTCATGAAAATTCACTATGTCAACTTTGTAAGTATCTAATAATACAATTTTTATTTGCACATTTCAAGTGGTTTAAATACACTAAATCATTTTTTCACCATTTAAGTGGTGTAATTTTTTAATTTACTTTTGCACGTAGTGCAAATGCATCAATGCACTTTCACACCACTTAAGTGGTGTATTTTTGTAAACTCAATTTTGGATCATATGTAATGAAAAAAAATTGGTTACACACCATAAAAACCTTCTCTCACTATAAATATTAGTGTTACAATAATTATACACGAGGATTTTTAAACAATATAACTCTAAGACATATTTTTATAAGGTGAGATTATATTAAAACTCAATTAAGATTACTATAAAGAAGGAGATTTGAAAACTATATGTTTATATTTTCTTCATGAATTATGACTATGCATATAATTCATTTGTATTCAAATATTGTCTTTCCAAACTTTTTCATAATTGTTATCAATTAGTCTTAATGTGGAAATTGCATAGTAGAATTTCTTTTTGAATCTATTTATTATTTCCATAAATTTGAAATCTAAGTGGGGTTTAAGTAATATTTTAATTATCTTTTATAGGTAAATATGGGATGTTTGTCTTTAGTTTGCTGTCAATATCATAGAATCATATCAGTGTATGTTTTTCACTCCTAAGGGTGTAATTATGTCTTTACCACCCATTAAATGATAGATATTTCACTAAGGATAATGTTTCTCCTTCTTGAGCTATTCTAGTGAATATTTATGTTTAGTCACCTAGAGTCATCCTTAATTTTGCCTAGGGTTATCTAGTAGCTTCTATATTTAACTAGATATAATAATCCCATTTTCCTTTTTTCCTTTCCTTTCTCTATTTCCCATCATTCCCTTCACTCACCTCATTTACTTTCTATATCATTTATGTTCTTTCTAATTAAAAGTAAGAAACCCTAAATAGAATACATTTTTGATGTGAATAGATTTGCCCTTTTTAGATTTAAATAAAGGTTTTTTCAATTGTTAATAGGAGAGGGTCTTTATCCCTATATTTATAACTAATGTAAGGATTCATTTCCCACACTACTAACTCAAACTCACCAATTTGTCCCCTTGATAATTTTTTGAGCCAACATGTGTAAAGGGAAATTTTTGTATTTAGTAGTTTTCAAGTTATTATTAGTAAAGTAATAAATCTGAATGGTGTATAAATTATAATATCATGACATGTAGATAGTTAATCTTAATTTATTTATTTTTTAAAAATGTGTAGTTTTACATTGAATCTAATAGGGTTTTAACATGTGATATCAGAGCATAGGTTTAAATACTCAAACCTAATGATTCCACTAATGTTGATATACTCTATCCTTATTCATTAGGATAAAATGGTGCATACAAGGAAAACTATAGAGGGAGATACTTCCAATCAAGATCAGTACATAAACCCAAATCTATTAATAATAGATCAAGTTGTTAAGCTTGATCAATACTTCACAGTCCTTAATGAGACATGAGACATAATTGTATCCTTAAGTAGGAGGTACATAGGCATGGTGAGGAATAAGATCATTTTGAAGAGCATTAAGTTGCAAGAGTGTAAGAGGATGCATAATTTGTATGTGACATGAAAAAGATGAATCCACCTAAATTATATGGAATGGTGTTTGGAGATGGAGATGAAGGTTGGATCACAAAAATGGATAAATGTTCCAAATTTCAAAATTAATTGGAGGTTTTTATAACCCCCAAAATTCAAACCATAAAAAAAAAATTGACTTTCATGGTTATGATTCCAACAAAAAAGGAAACTAGGTAGGAATGTTATTTGTAAACTTCCTAATAAAAGCATATCAAAAGAGGAAAATATATTATAAGTATGATTTATTATGTGAATGAATAAACACCATAATTTTATGACCTTTCTTTTAATGAAACAACATACTTTAAGGATTAATTACAAACCCCTTATGTGATAATTTTCCATTAAGTACTTTAATCATGTTATGGAAGCATGGTGACCATCCTCATAAGTTGCATACTAGTTTATAATAGATTGTAACTAAAATTCTAATGTTACTTATAAATACAAGCATATAGCATTGCTTTTTAAGATAATGAAGGCAATGAAACCAAATAACATCTATATCTACACCATCTATAAATATAGTTCATTTTCACATGAAATTTGTCTTCCCAGTTCATTATGAGTTTAATAAAATTATATCATAAGTAGATTATAAATTCAAGTTTACATTCTTACTCATTATAAGTTATATAAAAATATGGTTATTAATTGTAATATAACCTCATCATCCTTAATCCATAAATCAACATAAACATAATTATAAATATTATGAACTCAATATTGGTGTCGTTTCATAAGAAAGACACTTAACTTATAACAAAGACAACTAGGTGAATCTACCTTATATCCTTTTATGAGGCCAATAAATCTAGGTAGATCCAACCTTCATAACAACTTGATTATTCTAATGCATTACTATTCATGGGAAAATTAATAGCATAATCCAAATTTTAGTACAACATAAAGTGAGAAAGACTTCTGATCATAAAAAAATGTGATATGAGTAATTAAATTCAAAGTATGTAATAATCAATCAGTGTGTGCATGATACCATGACACTTAAAATATATTTTCACTACCTAACCGATAGTTCATGATTTTATCAAATGGATTTATTGTAGTATGCATGTAAATTATCGTATCAACCATTCATCCATTCATAATACAATTAAATAATTTAATTTAATTTATAAATGAACGTATCCTTATAATTTATTAATGTAAAATTTACAAATATGGATAAGGTATAATACTTTTTATAACACCTTAAGCTCACATAAAAATACACTTATTCCCATCTTTCCAATTTCATAAATTTAGATGAATAAAATTTATGGATTTATATTACAACATTTATTCAATTTGTAAACAAATTTATTAGTTTTATATTAAAATAAGGAACTAATTAAATCATAATTTAATTCCAGAATCAACAAGGATATTATTAATAACCTTATATTTCCCAAGTGTAAATAATGATAAATAATACTTAAGAAAAGAGTTAATCTTGAACTGTCAATCACTCTTAACTATAATATAAATTTAGGTAATTATATAAAGTATGAAATGAAACTATAGAGTTGATATTCATACAAAGAAAAAACTATTAATGGATGAAATCAATTTAGAATCAATATTAAAACTAGTTAAAAGAGTAAGAACGATTTTTATCTCCTAAATGATTTTAATTTCTTCCTCAAGTTAACATTGAAGGAATATGAATCATATAGTAATATATAATTTATATTCATTCATAGAAAGATATAATTATAAGACTTAACTTAATTATAAATGAAATGCTACAATTGTTTATCGATTTACTACAACTAAGTACTTTGTTCACTAGTAAGGAAAAAATAATAATACAATTTATGCAATATGACTTTCAAGAATATAATTTTATTATCGTAATAAAAATGACAACCAATAAGATTGACCTCATTATAAAATGAAATATATGATCAATTAACTTTTATCAAAAGATAATTAATAACCATAAGGCCTGGCTTACTATGGTTGTACATTTGTCTTCCCTTTAAAATTAAAAGTTACAATATTAAAGATAAAATATTATTCATTACTAAATAAATACAACCAAAAAAAAATGAAATTAATACTCTATATATCAAAAGGCAATCACCATATAGTTATGGGATAAAATGAATATGGAAATGCAAGTGAAAATTATAGTCACTTAAACAAATTAGTGATAATTGATACAACCACTTACATATACAAGGAAATTATGATCTTATTGGTAAAAAAAACCATTTAAGGATTCCATATGATTATTACCTCAACCACGTGACAATGAAAACATAATTAAAAAATAAAGTAAGGCCACATCCATTTTAAGCTTAGTTCCAAAGAAGAATGAATTAAAAAATGATCAAATAAACTACATCCATGCTAATGTATGTGTAAAAACCAATCTTAACAAGTCTTAAGACCATATTCAAGAATTAGAGCATAGATAATATTTTTAATAAAAGAATATGGTTAATATACTTATCTTGAAATAATACAACATAGTATATGTTTCTTAACATAAATCAAATACATATATGACTTAATAATTAAATAGACAATATACCTTAAACAAAATTCCATAGAGATATCCTAGAAATCAAAGAGATTATTAACCTTTGTATCACATGAGTAAGTCATTAACCCTATTATATATAGTGATAATGTCTTAATAAAATATCAAGATAAAATTATGATTAGAAACATATCATCACTAAATTAAAAATTACTTTTGTAAGTATAATTGACATGAAGAGGTTATAATTTATACAATAAATCTTATTTGCTTGAAGTTCAAAAAATGGAACAAGAATCATATAATAAATCCTTTTCAAAATTTAACACAAATTATTTCAAGAATGAATAAGATAGTCAAAAACTTGCATCACTCCAAAAAGATTCAAATGCATAAATATTCTTGAGAAACATCCATTAATTAGACTTTAAGAATATATATAACCATATATTGGATACCTATTCACCCCATCCATCAGTTGGAATGTGGAATATGTCACCCTGTAATGAACCAAGAACATACAAGTAAATGACAATAATAAAATTGTGAATGAGATCCAAGGTTTAGGTTAGGGTTACTTATAGGTAGTGTTGACGTAGTGGATTGCACCCAGGGTAGGATGCCTAGCTCCCACCCATCCACACGCAATAATGGAAACTCCCCTCTCACCTGTGGGATCGGTGAAGCTGGAGGGGAGAGTCTCCAGATAAGGGCTAGCTCCCTCTGATGTATCATTTAGGCCCTAGTTTCTCCTACTACTAACAAAAAATGTAAAAAGGGGGGGTTAAAAAGGGAGAGAGAGATGATAAAATAGAACCTAAACCTAAAAAAATGAAAAGGTGATACACTAGAAAAGTTTTATCCACTCAGGCCCAAAACATACACTTTTCACCAAGAAGAAGCACCCATACACTTCATCTGATGTGGGAAAACTCTTCTATGTTAGTGAGTCAGGGGTCCGTGGAGGTATAGGGAGGAAGGAACTATTAAAGGTGTTTTGAGACACACTTTGACAGCCTATTCACATGCACTTATATTCCTATTGTAGACACTTCTGGCAAACCTACAAAAAGAAACTCACAATGAACTATACATGCTGGAATTGATCTATGAGAAACATAAAAGGAAATGACTTAACATAAAAAGATAACATAGACATGTGCTTGAGTGCAAGTCTAGATGGAGGTAAAAATGCTAAGTCCTGATTCAAGGTAAAATCTAGCAGAGTTTTGCCTTACAAGCCTGAGAGATTTTTGGGTAGAGTTTTGCCTTAACGCTGAGAGATGGATCCTTTTCTCAAATGATAAGTTTATAATATATAGAAAGAGGAAGAGAATTTGGCATTTTCTGGGAAAGACTTTGGTGCTCTTTTTTCAAGCTGGCCCATGTGCGCTCTAAGCCTTGAAAAGAGGAAGTCATTTGATTGTCAGCTCTTGTTTTGACTTTGGCATCTCAACGTTAATATGGAAGCACAAGTCACGCTTCTTTTCTATGAATAGACTACTCCTTTTAAGTCATTTATGTAGCTTTTCTATTTATGAATGCAAATTGGAGAAAACAAGTTGCACCACTTACTTTTTGTGCCATTTAGTGACCACTTGGCAAGCATTATTCCAACTACAGGAATAAATCTCTGAGTTGATACCTCCTATCACCACTTGGATGCTTTGTCTATTTCTTGCTTTGTCTCATCTTGGTTTTATCTCTTTCTACTCCTTCAACCTTCGAGGATGGTCTTCTGGTGGGTCACTATGTTCCTTGGGCTCTTTTCATGGTTGGCACTTAGGCAATTTAAAAGCAAATGGCTATTTCACCATCTTAAATTTAATGTCTACACACCTGTCATCACTTTAAAAAACAATGGATAATCTATCTCCTTGAAATTGATGGTTTTTGAGATGTCACCATCCCTAGAAAATTTCTTTGAGCCTTTTCTACGGGCATTTTTTGTGGGTTTTTCCTATAGACAAAAAGTCTATGAGAAATGGCCACCTTGATTTCTTCAGGTCCTTTTGAGCTCACGGCCTTCCTTCAAATTCCTTTAGACTTTTTGTCTAAAGGAAATTCTTTATACAAAAGTCTAGAAGAATTCATGACTTTGCCTTAACAAAATTTTGAAAGATCTTAGCCACTTTTTTGTGGCCTCTTTAAAGTGCTCCCTGCCCTCCACAAGGGCTCTTAAACCTGGAATTGCCCTCCACAAGGGCACTTGTCCTTCATTTTTTGGGACACTCCTTTGAACCACCTGATTAAACTAAGTTGTTGAATTGACTAATTAAACCAAAAATGGTTCAGCGGTTCAATGGTTTAACACTGCGTGCCACTCCTTTGTTGAACCAAGCCTTTGAACCTACCACTTGAACCAAGTGTTTGAACCATTCCTTTGAACCAACCACTTGAACCCAAAATGGTTCAACAGTTCAACACTATGCACCATTCTCTTATTAAACCAAGCCTTTGAACCAAGCGATGAACTTTGCCGATTAAACCAAGGCATTAAACTTTTGTCAAAGCATCGAACCAACTAAATGTAACCAAGCCTTTAAACCGAAGTGATGAACTTGCCAATTTAACCAAGCATTGAACTGACTGATCAAACCAAGGATTTGAACCAAGTGATGAACTTTGGCATTAAACCTTAGCCATTGAACCAAAGCATTAAACCAAAGTGATGAACCAAGGTGTGAACCAGTTTAATGGTTCAATAGTTCAAAGCTGTTAACTCTTTTGAAAGATCATGTCATTGAACCTCCTTAGCTCTCTTCCCTTATGGATTTCTTCAAATAAGAGTCTAAAGAAGCTTTGTAAAACCTTGCACCTTTGACTGGTTCTTCATCTACTGAAAGACTACACCTATAGAGTCCATAGAAATTTTGTAGAGTTTGTAGAAATTGCAAGACTTGTGCAAAAATCAAAATTACTAGCTCAAAATAGCATAAAAAAGAAGGGGGACCAATTTTTTGGCCTTTTAGGCAAAAAATGGTCAACAAATTGGTGACTCCCAGGGGAAGCATGCCTACTATGCTTAGAGACTAGTTGCCTTGTAGTCCATTGGGCATAGAGTTAGAATGCAACTTTGAAGAAAGGTTAGCAGTAGCCCCAAAGATCTAAGAATCAAACATGAAGCTTTTTACCCTAGAAAAAAGGGAAACACACACAAGACTAAAAACACTACTTATGTAAACTACACTTAGGGAAAGCAGGAAAAGAAACTAAAAGCAAACTAATATATATAGCTAACTAGGAAAATTTGCCCCCCTCTTAGATCAAAGGGAAAAATTCTTAAGTGTCCTTCCTAGCAAGGAAACTTATGGTGCCTGACAAGTGGCTGAATGAAATGGAGAGTTGGTGACCCGCTCCTATTGTCTGCCACCTGGGTTGGCTTGTATTTGAGTGGATTAGAATCAAACATACCTCCAACATACATGTATTCTTATTATTCCTGGAGGCTTGTTGAATGTTGGTCCTTCATGCTAGTGCATTTCAACAAGAAATCAATGGTTGTTGGCTCATCACCATAGGCCCCTTGATCTATACAGTCCCTCTGTAATGCATCATGTTTTGACTCACCCCCTTCTGCTTCATTGAAGATCTTATCAAACTCATCCTCTGCTTCCTCTTAGCCTTCTTAAAGAAGGGTGACTATTGTGATGTTTGAAATAGAATCACAAACTAATTGCTCATCCCATAGAACATCACCTCTTTACTCAAAGCTTTCTTCTTAAAGGCTTTCCTTAAGGTAGACAAACCTCTCTTTTTCCTCCTCAAAGATCAGGATCTCTAGATGTTCAAAGATATTCTCCTGATCCTCCTCCAACTCAGGCTCCTTGGCATAGTCGTCCTCCTCATCGAAGCAACAAGGAAGTTCATCAAACAAAGGGGGAGAGAGCTCACCATGCTTATGTTCCTCCTCATATTGCTGGAACATCTGCATGTATGCGTGACTTAAGTCTTCTCCATTAATAATGATGCCTTCGCAAGGAGCATTAATGATGATTTATTCTTCATTGTCACTCATGATAGCCTCTTGGGAAACTACATATTGGGTCTTCTACTCCTCACTCGCCTCCTACAGAATAGGTTCCTCCTTGAGAAGGGGTGAAGTGGAAAAACCATGTGGAAGAGGAGGCAGTCCTTGAGCTAGAATTGAATGATTCTCCTCCTTCCACTTGGTCAACACTTCATCTATATTAGTTATGACCTAATAGCTCTCTTGGAAGTGTGTAGATGGGGTGTGTTTAGACATAGAATGTGCCATTAGGTCTAAACCATCTATCACATGTTAGCTGAGGAATCTCTCTCTAGATTCCAACTCTATAATTATTCTAGCCATATCCTCTTGGAAGAACCTTTCCTAGAGGTCACCAGCATCATCATGAGTAGGAACAACCTCATCTTCTTCAAGGTTTTGAGCAAAACCTTTCTTCTCCTCCTTATTGCCCCATGATTCTACTATTTTCTTCTAGTTTAGGATCTCAGAATTAGAATTTTGCTCCTTTGAATAGGCAGTAACTTTGTTTTCTCTAAGGTCCTAGGGTTCTTCCACAAGGTCTAAAAGTTCCATTTCTCTTTCATGAAGCAAACTCATCCTAGCCTCTAAATCCTTAATTTGCTTGGCTAGATTATCCTGAAAGAGTCTTTCTTGGAGGTCACCAGCATCATCATGATGAGTAGGAGCAATTTCAAGAGAGATGTGTTGGTTCATAATGTTCCCCCCAAAGGGAGATTCACAATCTAAGGAATTTAGAAAGTTCATCTCCATGGGAGGTTGTTCTATTTCCCTTTGATGCTTGAAGGCTAGGTGTATGAGGTCAAGAGCAGGGTTGATTGATGCATCAAATGAGCTAAAATGAGCAACTACCATCTGATAGAAAGGATTTGGTGCATAAGAGGGGGCTTGCAAGGCTGGCTATCTTGCATGAATGGATTCCTCCATTTTACTACCTCCTCCTCCATGGATTGTAAGGCTTGAGCTTGCCTAAACAAACACTCCTCTTTATACATCAGCTCCTACTAATATCCATACTACTCATCAAGTCTGTCTATCTCCATTACCTACTTCTAAAACTCGAGCACCACCTCCCTTATCATTGAAGGGCAACTAGGAGAGCTGTTTGAGGTGATTACATGAAAATTCTAAGTTTGATTAAAGTCATATAAAGGAATAAAAGGTCCATGATTTTGTGCAAAGGAATTATACATACAAAAATGTGATTTCTTGATGGAACCAGGCTGCTTAACTAGCTGATTCAACTTAGAGTCGCCATTGGTGTTGATGTAAAAGCCTCTAAAGGCTGGTTAGTTGAAGAACACACCAAAAATTCTTTAACTCTTTGGACTTAACTTGTCCTAGTTGGTCCCACTGAGTGTGCCAAAAAACTATTGATGTAGTGGATTACACCTAGGGCAGGATGCCTAGCTCCCGCCCTTCCACACACAATAATGGAAACTCCCCTCTCACTTGTGGGACTAGTGAAGCATTAGGGGAGAGTCTCTAGATAAGGGCTAGCTCCCTCTGATGTATCCTTTAGGCCCTAGTTTCTCCTACTACTAAAAAAAATGTAAAAAGGGGGGTTGAAAAGGGAGAGAGAGATGCTGAAATAGAACCTAAACCTAAAAAAAATGAAAAGGTGATACACCAAAAAAGTTTGATCCACTCAGGCCTAAAACATACACTTTTCACCAAGAAGAAGCACCCATACACTTCATTTGATGTGGGAAAACTCTTCTGTGTTAGTGAGTCAGGGGTCTGTGGAGATACAAGGAGGAAGGAACTATCAAAGGTGTTTTGAGACACACTTTGACAGCCTATTCACATGCACCTATATTCCTGCTATAGATACTTTTGGTAGACCTATAGAAAAAAAACTCATAATGCACTAGACATGTTGGAATTGATCTATGAGAAGCATAAAATGAAATGACTTAACACAAAAAGAAAACATAGACATGTGCTTGAGTGCAAGTCTAAATGGAGGTAAAAATGCTAAGTCTTGATTCAAGGTAAAATTTGGCAAAGTTCTGCCTTACAAGCCTAAGAGATTTTTGGGTAGAGTTTTGCCTTAAGGTTGAGAGATGGATCCTTTTCTCAAATGAGAAGTTTACAATATAAATAAAGAGGAAGATAACTTGGTGCTTTTTTGGAAAGACTTTGGCACTCTTTTTGCAAGCTAGCCCATGTGCACTCTGAGCCTTGGGAAGAGGAAGTCATTTGATTATGAGCTCCTACTTTGACTTTGGAATCTCAACATTAATATGGAAGCATGAGTCATGCCTCTTTTTTGTGAATAGACTACTCCCTTTAAGGCATTTATGCGGCTTGTCTGCTTATGAATGCAAACTAGAGAAAACAAGCTATGCCACTTACTATTTGTGTTGTTTGGTGACCACCTAGCAAGCATTGTTCCAACTATAGGAATAAATCCCTGAGTTGATACCTCCTCTCACCACTTGGATGATTTATCCATTTCTTGCCTTATCTCATCCTGGTTTTATCTCTTTCTACTCCATCCCTCAGGGATGGTCTTCTGGTAGGTTGCGTTCCTTGGGCTCTTTTCATGGTTGGTGCTCAGGCAATTTAAAAGTAAATGACTATTTCACCATCTTAAATTTGATGTCAGTGTACCCATCATCACTTTTTAAAAAAATGGCTAATCTATCTCCTTGAGATTGATGGCTTTTGGGATGTCACCATCCTCGACAAATTCCTTCAAGCCTTTTTTGTGGGCTTTTTCTTTGAGTTTTTCCTACAAACAAAAAGTCTGTGAGAAATGGTCACCTTGATTTCTTCAAGTCCTTTTGAGCTCATGGCCTTCCTCCAAATTCCTTCAGACTTTTTATTCAAAGGAAATCCTTTGAACAAAAGTTTGAAAGAATTCATGACTTTGCCTTAATAAAATTTTGAAAGATCTTAGCTTCTTCTTTATGGACTCTTTAAAGTGCTCCCTACCCTACGCAAGGGCTCTTAAACCTAGAACTACCCTCCACAAGGGCACTTGTCCTTCACTTTTTGGGACACTCCTTTGAACCACCCAATTAAACTAAGATGTTGAACCGATCAATTGAACAAAAAATGGTTGAATAGTTCAATGGTTCGATGGTTCAACACTGCACACCACTCCTTTGTTGAACCAAGCCTTTGAACCTGCCACTTGAACCAAGTGTTTGAACCATTCCTTTAAACCAACTACTTGAACCAACCACTTGAACCCAAAATGGTTCAACAGTTCAACACTATGTGCCATTCTCTTATTAAACCAAGCCTTTGAACCAAGCGATGAACTTTTCTAATTGGAACAAGGCATTAAACTTTTGCCAAAGCATCAAACCAATTAAATTGAACCAAGCCTTTGAACCGAAGCGATGAACTTACCGATTGAACCAAGCATTGAACCGACTAATCAAACCAAGGCTTTGAACCAAGTGATGAACTTTAGCATTGAACCTCAGCTATTGAACCAAAGCATTGAACCAAAATGATGAACTAAGGCGTTGAACTAGTTTAATGGTTCAACGGTTTAAAGTTGTTAACTCTTTTGAAAGATCATGTCATTGAACTGCCTTATCTCTCTTCCCTTATGGATTTCTTAAGCCAAGAATCCAAAGAAGCTTTGTAAAACCTTGCACTTTGACTGGTTCTTCATCTATTAAAAGACTACACCTATAGAGTCTATATAAATTTTGTAGATTTCTTAGAAATTGCAAGACTCATGCAAAAATCAAAAGTACTAGCTCAGAACAACATAAAAAAAGAAGGGGGGCCAATTTTTTGGCATGTTGGGAAAAAAATGGTCAACAGGTAGGATAACCAGCATAATATAATGAACCCAAAGACATGCCATCACACATACATTCTTAATAAATAGGTTTTCTAATAATTCAAGTAATAAAATTGCAAAATAATAACTATATAAGTAAAATAATGTGAATCAAAACCATGTGAAAAAAAACATACACACAACTTGAAATTCATATGGTATTTCACCCATATATAGTCCAAGAAGACTATAAAACACAAAAAACATCTTTTTTAGTCCATTCATATGTCATCTAAGGGAGAGATAGAGAAAATAATACCTCACCTATTAATGGGTTTTAATTGGCCATATTTTATCATTTAAACAAATTAATTTTATAAGTAGAAAATGATGCCTATACTCTGGAAAATTCACAATATTCCAAGAAAAATTATGTATTTCCATTCAAATTAAAAATTACATAATTAAATTATTAATTAAAATCCCATAAAAATAGAATTTACTTGTTCAATAAGTACCCATGGTTAGGTTCACAATCATTTTTCCTTCTCAACTTTCCTTCCTCTTCTTTTCTTTCTCTCGCTTAATTTAACCTCTCATTTCTTTATTTTATCCTTTCATTTTTTTATCATCCACCAAAATTACCATATAGACTATTCAAAACTTCCTAAAGTTTTAGTTTTGACTCAAATAACTACCTAATTCTTCGTAGTTGAAATTGCCCGTTCAATTTTTTTATAAAATGATGACCATTCATGAAAGATTCAAGTGCATGGAACTCTAACATAGCTAAAAATAGTGAAACCTTACATATCAAACCAAAAAACCAATGTCATCTAGTGCCCAAAAATGTAATTAATGCCTTCCAATACAATCTATAAGCCCCAATAATTGATTAGGTTTAACTCAAATTTAACTATGCATGCTTTGAATAAACAATAATTACTTAATTTTTACCAAAACCAAATTCCCAATGACCTTATGATTATTACCATGAATTCATTCCAAGGGATGTATCATTATATTTCCAAGACAAAAATTTAGTTTTTTTCCAAACATTATGTCATGGTCCAAACCTTTGGACTTTAAACAAAGAACAATAATTATGGTTATCTAAAACATAGTCAACATGTCCATGTAACTTTCAACATCCTTGACTAAACATATGTCATGATATTCTTCTCCTTATTTTTGAAAATAGAATGCTCACTCATCATGGGCTTAGTATGATTTAGAACATTCATGTTATTATCATCTGATGTCTCATATTACTTTAGCAATAAACACAAGATGGAATATATTGCAAATAAAGGACTACATAAACAACAATAATAAAATATTCAACTATACAATTCAAAAGAGTCCACAATATAAGATGGGTTGAGACATAGAATTCAAAAAATGAAAATTAAGTTACAAAATCTACGATCTCACTCATAACTTTATCATAAGCATATACCTGCATATGATAAGTACAACATTGGATGAAATATTTTGCTTCCTAACCTAGCTCATACTTATGGTAAAAATTAGAGCCATGAAAAATGACATCAATAGTACTAGTATGATATATTTTAGATTAAATAAAATATAATAACTGAATTATAATATAAAATAATATGTCTAAAATAATCATAATGTAAACATGAAACTAATACAAACATCCCATAATCCAATAATACATCAAAATCATTATAAAATAATATTAAGTCTTGGGTGGTCATGATAGAGGTGACAAAAGCAGTATGGGGAGCATACAAACTATCTAGTGAAGCAATAATTTGGTGGGAAACAAGATGTAAAGGGTCCTTGATTCCACTATCAACACTTGGGATTACTTTGTTACTTTGTTCAAGGCAAGGTGGCTATCACAATTTTATTTTGATCAAAATCTAATAGTTTTTTATAATTTAAAGTTTGGAGAGCTACCAATAACTTAGTATTTAGAGTAATTTACCAAAAATCTTCAATATGTTCCCCTATACCATAAATATTAATGTTTCTAAATCAAAATGTCATCATGGGCTTGGTAACATAGATTGGGTGTGAATTAGATGTGCATGGACCTAGTTCCATGGATCGAGTCTTTGAAAAATCATTAAAAGGGGATTATAAGATTAAATAACTTTATAAAGTTAGAGACAAGTATCCAAATAATTTTGGTGGCTTAAAGTCTTATTTCAATAAAAATAATTGGAATTACAATGGGTATTCAAAAAATATAATCAATAATAATAATCCTAGGTTTAACAATTCTTTATGGGCAAATAAATAAGAAATGGCTTTAGATATGGGAATAGAGGAGGAAACCCAACTAAAAAAACTAGACTTTTAGGGGGATTTTTTACATGTGGATGTGATCATTATGTAAAATACTACCCTCAATGGAAAAATAGGAGTAAAATCAAAATTATTTCCTCTTCATATCATCAACATTTTTTTAATAGTGAATCCACACAGTAGTTGAAAACCATCAAGCTAGGTTTTAGGTCTCACAAATAGAGATGTCAGGTACTTTATTTATGTATTGTTTTTCTATGTTGATAGATACTAGATCTATTAAATGCTTCATTTCTCCTAAATTGATTAATAAACTACTTAGAAAATCTAGGCATATGAAAAATGCATGGACTATGTAATATGGGAATCAATCTAAGATCAAAGTAAATAAGTGCCTCGTCGATGTAGAGGTGGAATTAACTAATTTAACCACCATATTATACTTATTTATAGATCTTCTAGGGTCATATAATGTGATCTTATGGGTGAATTGGCTTTGGAAAAAAAAAGGTATATTTATTCACAAAGAAAGTATAATGTTTATATGATTTGGGAAATCAAACTCAAATCCAAGGAGAGAAAAATGAGATCAAGTTAAGTTAGATATCAGCCATATAATTAAATAAGGATCAGTGAAGGGGATGTAAATTTTTCATGGTTAAGTTAGATGAGATAATATATCCAAAGATCCTACCATAGGGGACTATCCATTTAGGACATGTTTCTATAAGATCTACCTAGATTACCTTCCAAAAGGGTATTTGAATTTTCAATTGACATCATACTAGAATTTGAACCTCAATCTAAGGAACCCCAAAAAATTACAACACGTAATTGGTAGAGTTAAAATACCAACTCCAAGATATGTCATCCAAAGGACTAATCTAGCCTTGTGTTTCACCTTGTAGATAACCTATGAAATTCATCAAAAATAAGAATGGGACTCTTCATCTATACATATATTACCAAATTTTAAATAAGCAAACCATCAATAATAGGTATCCTTTACCCTATATTGATGATTTTTTTATCAAATGTGAGGTGAAATGGTATTTTCCAAAATTAACCTTTGATTAGGGTACCATCAGTTAGGGATCAAGATAGAAGATATTCCTAAGACTAATGTCAAGATGAGGTATGGACACTATGAATTCATAATTCTACCTTTCAAGTTATCCAATACACCTACAACCGTCATGAATCTTATTAATAGTGTCTCTACATATTACTTAGATTAGTTTTTACTTATCTTCTTATGTGATATTTTGATATATTTGAAGTATGAGGAAGATTACTAAGTTTTATTTATTTTATAATAAGGTGAAATATATATGGAATATCATTTCATTTGAGGGCATATAACTAGATCCAACAAAGTTAAAATCCATCCTATATTATTTAACACCCAAAAATGTTCATGAGGTGTGTATTTTTATGGGTTTATCAAGGTTTTACATAAATTTGTACCCAATTTCTCTAATATAGCTAACCACATTTCTTCTTTGTAATGGAGAGAGTATTAGTTCTTGTGGAGGGATAAGTGGGAAGAAGATTTTCAAATCTTCAAAAATAGGCTTACTTCTACATTGGTATTACATATTCTATATCTAAATCTTCATTTTCTCATAGTGACATATGTTTTGGGGATGGTATAAGTGGAGTATTGTTGTAGGAAAGCTTGGTAGCTACATATGAATCAAGAAAATTGAATCCTTATAAAGCCAATTAAGCTCCACATGACTTAGAATTGGCATTCTTAGTGCATTATTTATAGGTTTAGAGTCACTATTTGTTGGGAAAACTATTTTAACTCAATACTAACAACCTAGGGCTTAAGTATATATTCATGAAGTTGAATATAAATGTTTAGAAAAGGCATTATCTTGAGTTTTTATTAGAATATGATTTTGATATCAGATTAATAAAGGGAAAAGAGAACAAAGTTGTGGATTATCTTACCCATAGAAGGTACATATCATATATGGAAACCATAATAAGTACTCTTTGAGATCATGTTTGAAATGTTCTCAAGGAAATAATTTCTATGAATAGGTCAAGAGGGCCTAGCATAAAATACTCAAGATCATAGATATGAAAGATTTATGTTTGAAACTGATGGATTCCTAAGGTTTAATGGTAGAATGTATGTGTTGGGTAGATAAAATTTGAGAATAATAATGCATAAGGAGTTGCATAATGATCCTTATTTTTTCATCCAAAATTGACCAAGCTAATATCATAATTTAAACTGTTGTATTTATGGAAAAGAATCAAGAAATATGTAGTTAATTTTGTGTCAATATGTTTATAATGTCAATGTATGAAATTAGAGCATGTTCATCATGTGATGTTTTTTTACCCTTATGACATTATATAATCTAAGTGAAAAGTAATTAGCATGGATTTTTTCCAATTATTAAACATGTCAAGAAATAGACATGATATGATTTTGGTGTAGTTGGAAAACTATGAAGGTTACACATTTTATACCAAGAAATTTGACAAATGATGCATTGGTATTAATAAAACATTTTTAGCATGAAATTTATAGATTACATTAAATTCTAAATAAAATCATTTCTAATAGATACCCTTGCATGACCTTTATTTTTTTTTAAATCCTAATGCAACTTTGGGACTACAATTCAACTTTAGTATAGCCTATCATCCTAAAAAAAATGGGAAAATAAAAAGAGTAAATTAGGTTTTAGCTGATATTTTGAGGATGTATTAAATGGACCAACATTACAAGTGGGAATAGTATCTTCCATTTATTGAGTTTATATATAATAAATAATTCTATTTAGCTTTGAAAATGGAACCTTTTTAGGCTCTTTATGGCAAACAAAGTAGAACACCTATCAGTTGGGAAATATTAGAGGATATAATAGTTTTTAGTCCTAAAATTATTATTGAAATAGAAGATCATGTCAAATTGATTAGAAAAAAAAAATGGTTGAATCCAATGATAGGTATAAAATTATGCTGATCTGAAAAAAAGAGTAAGGTAGTTCTTAGTTGGAGATAGAGATTTTTTTGCATGTTAAACCACAAAAGAGCTCTATTAAATTTTACAAATCAACTAAGATAATACCAATATATTTAGGACCTCTCAAGTTTTTTGAAGTAATTAACACTATTAAATAAAATATTTATTTTCCACCATCACTACCTTAGATTCATAATATTTTTCATGTGTCTTTTTTAAAGAAATATGTGGCTAATACATATCATTTACTTGATCAAAATACTTTACAATTTATATATCCAAAAGTGGTAACAATATAATATCTCAAAATCATTGAATCACAAAAACTCAGCTTACATAATAGAGAAGTGGATCAATGCAAGGTTTAGTGGACCAATATTCTTAAGATAGTTCCACTTGGGAGGATTATGAGGAATTTCAGAAGTTGTTTCTTTATTTATTTGGTTGGTATATATTTTTTAACTTATAAAATTTTCAAAAATGTTTCATTTATAATAATGTAATTAGGGATATGACCTATTTAATAAGGGTGGATGTTACATATTGAACTATTCTTAATAGATAGGACCTATTTTAAAAATATAGTTAGACAATCAATCAGTTAGACTACTAATTTTTTTTGGAATAATTTGATGTATTCTATTTTGATTGTTATATTTTAAATTCTAAATATTTGTTTTTAACATATTTATTCTATATAAAATGTATGATTGTGACTATTTTTATCAATTTTGGCATGGATTAATAGAGTGTTATTTATATTATTTATCATAATTTTTTTCTAGATTTATTGATATAAACGGACTAACTACATTCTTCATGTGTTAGGTGGATGTAGGATAGTTTTACCCTCATAGAGTAGTATATATGGATAACATCATAGGGGAGAGAGTGGTAGATCATCAAAATGTGGAGTACACAAAGCCTACTAAGAATTATCACACACACACACACACACACACACACACACACACACATTAGTTATCTATCGTTAATTACTTATATTTTTCAATCTCATATTGGTATCATCTAGGTGTGAAATTATTATGTGAGATGTTTGTTTGATCATGATAATAGAATATTTAATTGGTACTACAATGATTTTTGTATAATTTAGATTTAGAGTTAAATAAAATTTTGATGCTTATGATAGTGTCATTTGCTTATTTATGTTGGTTGTTCTAATAGTTTTATTACCCATATCTTTGATTTCATGTGTGAAAATGTAATTTAATTGTTTTTTGTTAAGTTTCATAACCTTGTTTTATTTTTACTACACCATTATTATGAAAATATGAGAGCATACATATAAATAATTATCTTACTAAGGCACAAAAACCTTGTGGGGATTTTAATGTGTTATAATTATTTTCCAACCTTGTTTGTCATTATTGGGTGATAATATGTCTATTAAAACCAATATTTGGTGATGAAAATGGTTTTATTACATTAACCTTGAGTAAGGTGGATGTGGTAAAAGGAAATGAGTAAAAAGGAATAATATTAGGTTTTCATTTTATATACAAATTTAATGAAGTTGGAGTGGAAATTATGAGGTGGATTTGTGAGTGAAACCTTATTTTTTCCACTCAAATATATTATTCAAGCACATTTTTTGGGTCATCACAAGAGTTTTCATAGGTAAGTAATGGTGAATCATGGAGTAGATCTAGGAGTGCACTGTAAGATTTTTTGAGTGAAAAATAAAAGAAGAAAATAAAAATAAGGGGAATGACATAGTAAAAAGGGAGAGAAAGGCCTGGAGGTGGATGACATGAAAGGGAAAAAAATTGTTGTTTTAGCCATTATACTAGCAATTATCAAATATTCTTTTGTTTGGGTTGGAAATAGACTTTTATTAATGCTTAAAACTTATGATATTATTTTTTTAAATGAAAACGGTTTGAGTTTAGAGAAATTTAAATATGTTTTTCTTGTAGGTAGGAAAAAAAAGAAACCCTAGTAGCTATAACAAGATAAATATATAGGTTAGATTCCTTAAAGTATGGTTTTGCATTTAATATAGTTGTAGATACATATTACTATCCTAATGATATAATATCAAATGAATGATTTTATTGGGTTTTGTTACCATATTAAGTACAAATCTTAGTATATTGTAGATACATTTTCATTTGACAAATTTTAGGACATTAAAGTGGTTTCATACTTTATTTGGTATTTATATCATGGATGCACCATTTTGGGAAAAATGTGAAACTATTTAGAGGTTTTGTAATGTGTTTTTTATACCACCATTTTGGGAAAAACATAAAACTATTTAGTGGTTTTATAATGTGTTTTTGATACTACCATTTTTGTCAAAACAAGGCACTATTTTGTGGTTGTATAATGTGTTTTTTATTAACACCATTTTAGGCAAAACATGATATTGTTTAGTGGATGTACGCTTCATTTTATGGCTTTAATTGATACCTTCATTTGGTAAAAATGTGGTATGTTTGAATGGTTGATTATTTTTTGTCACAATTATAATATTGGTATTTTATTTTTATATCCAAGACATTTTACATAACTATATGCTTCATTTTTTTATATGTTTACAATTTATGGAAGTTTGGTTTTTTTAATTTTGAATGTGACACCAAATTAGGATATATACCTATTTATTTTGATTTTAAACATTGTTTTTAAATAATAATTTTTTGTGTTTTCATCATATTATGTTGATATTTTAATACTCTTTCCATGTTTGAAGGTCACCATGTTGAGAAAGATTAATTATATCAAACTATATTATTGTTTTCATAATATTTGTTGGCATTACTTGGATTTATCTTATATTTTATTTATTTGTATTTAGGATTTAGAGTTCATTAGCCTCTCATAAACCTTTGAGTATGGATACACCTTCACCCATAAGCTTATGATAGGATAATACATTCAAAACTGAAATCTTCTTTTAATTCTCCCTAGCTAGTACATATAACAATTATTGATTTCTTAGTGAATATGAATTTCGGACAAAATTTATCAAATATGAATTATTTATTTCATTATGAATAATATCCTTCAAATTTGTATTCATTAAATTCATATTAAAATTTATTTGAGGTTTATCGATAGGGATAAAACTATGTGGGAAATTGTCTAATCTAGACCTGTAACAAAATATTTGGTGGTGATTGATACGTGGATCTTACTTTTTTAGATTTTATTGACCTTATTATAGAAATGAATTATTATTATCTGATATATAAATTGATGAATAGTTAAATTATAAATGTGGTTGTACTATAAAAATTATTTTATTGAAAGATAGTTGGAAAACTATATCTTATGATGTATGAATGGAATAGAGAATAAGTTGAGTTATGACAAAAAAAAGATGGGGTTTATGAATTTTGGTATTTTGTATTGATTTTAGTGGATAAATAAATATTCCTTATTTTTAAGGGATGACAAGTGGAAATTAGGGATCCTAACTACAATCACTCATCATTGGTTAATAATATGAGAAATGATAATAGAGTCTTATAGTAGAGATTATGGTTGACATGGACTATGACTCAAATTTTAAAATCCAGTAATACTATAAAATTATTTAGCCAAAGTAATGCTATAGTTTTATACATTATCAGTCCATAGTAATTTCTATTTTACATGTTTGATTGAAGTCATAATAGATATAGGTGTACCTAGGGTCTATATGACTAGTTGCATATAATAATAATTTTACTTTCACATGTGATTTTTATTGGTTTTTTATACTTTCATCATCATTTTATGCCCCTTAATGAATGAAATAAGCAATCCTATTAGGTAAATATATGTGATGCCATTGGTATAGGGTTGGAGTTAAAACACTAGATGATGATTTCCCTCTCTACAATTGATTATGCACTGATCTTAATACATAATCATGTATATTTCATTGGGTTCTTTATTTTTTTCAATTAATCTCTATTTTAATATTTTACTATTATACTCTTGATATAATTATATTAAAATAGATTATACATAAGTGGTTTTTGTCAATCATGTACATTCATTATTTATCATGTTGTGCTATAACAATGGTTGTATATAATTATTATAGATTATTTGTCATACTTTGGTATTCATTTATTGTTATGTTGTACCTTTAATTTTAAATAATGAATTTTTGCATACTCTTAATTTTATACACAATTTAGACCCATGTTATGAGATAAAATAATAATTGGTTAAATTCTTGATTAGTTTATTATTGTGTAAAGTGTGATTGCTGTATTTAGTAATTTCCAACTTATTATTAGCAGAGTAATAACTTTGAATGTTGTATAAACTATAAGATTATGACAAAATGTAGATAGTTAATCTTAATTACTTTTTTTAAAAAATGCATAATTTTTAAGTTGAACCTAGTAGGGTTTTAACATTTTACTTTGATATAAACTTTACAAATAATATATACATGATCCAAATTGCCCATTCATTTTTCAATACATGTTTAAATTATCTTTCAAATGAACATGTGTGTAGAATTTTAAATAATAATATCAAATAATTATAAGGATAATTTTCTTCTAAATCATATTCCACAATAGTTGTAACTCATTTTTAAACAATAAGCTTACATCTTATTATTTTTTAGATAACAATTTAGTGATATTGATGATTAACAAGAGAGTGTTGACTTAATTTAAGATCATATTACAATTATAATTCCTCAATAGATCTCTACAAAAAAAATGTACTTGCCTATTATTTATTCATATACATATTATTTTTATCATGATAATTATGTAACATTCATAACATCATGGTCCATATTATTACACATGGATTTACACACTCAATACATAAAAATACTAAATATTATTGTTACCTCATTTGAGTAATCTATGTTTTGTTACTTATTTTAAATAATACTACAATAAAATGAATAAATTAAACCACATATTATAACATATAGCTAAATAGTGTTAAAGCATCCACTAATGACAATTGATCTAACCAGGAGAGCACAATACTAAACCTCCCTTATAAACTACATATAACAACCAATGAAACAATTAATTTTTGAATACATTCTACATCTATCATTAGTAGAAGTAGACTTAATTTAGGAGGTCAATATTACTCAGTGTATAAATATATATTATTATATTTAAAATATATACACAATCATATTCTTGATTAATCCATTATTCTTAAACTTGAATATATAAATAAGTCAAATATGTATAGATAAATATGTAACCTATATATACAAACTACATATAATTTCTAATCAATAATTGGTAAGATTACATTATATCCAAGTATTGTAACTGTTGATGGTGTAAAACTGCACCAGATCCTAGCCAATCAACAATGGGAAGTTTCAAGTTTTGGGATGATGTGGCTTGAAACAACCTCCAAGTTTTAAAGAAGTTGGTCTCTTCTATTTTATAGGTGCTAGGGGAAAAGGGATAGGAGATTAAACAAAAATGCAAAATGCAGGAATTAAAACCTAAATATGGCGATGCACCTGAGTGTAATCCTAATCCTAACCTAAGCACAGAGTGACTATTATAGGATTCTATTACATTTAAGAGCAGACAAGTGCATGATCAATGTAACAGATTGGAATAACAAAAACAAAGGCTCACAACAGGGGAGTCTTTTGTTGAGATACAGGAATTGTCAACAAAGGCATATTGTTCTATCTTCTTAATAGAATCCTCCAATCACATAAGAGGCATAGAAGTCATGCACAGTTATGTATAACTTCAGACTCCATAAAATGGGACAAAAGCAAATAACATTTCCAATCATAACACTAGAAAATCTACAACATAAACTACTTTGTAATTGACACAAATAACATCAACAAGGGCATAGTATTCAATTTTCTTATTGAATCTTCCAGTCATATAAAAGATGCAGAAACACACACGGTCATATAAACTTTTCAACTCAGGAAAATGGAACAAAAGAGTATGATATTATTGGTCAAAACTCTGAAAAGTCTAAAACTATAGAATTCCTCCCCCTCCTTTTAGATTTTACAATTCTACTTATATAGCTTCAAATGCATCTTGGTGTTACTTCCTTTCCCGCACAATTCCACTCCATCATTTACTCATAAGGGACAAAATAGATGGTGCATTCAATGCCTTGGATGCATTTTGGTCTTATCAGGAATTGCCCTAACTGTGGCATGGTGATCTGTGTCTAGTGCCTCTCTTTGCCCCTAAAATTCTTCATTCCATCCCTATTTTGGCCGCTCAACTATCTCTTCTACCTCTGCTTCTAGGGGACAAGTAGATGGTGCTTTCAATGCTTGAGAGCCCCAAAAATCTACCCAGTGCACTATTCTATCTACCCAGAGTAACTCCCACCGAATTTCCTTCCATTTTGCTATAATAGGTGGATAGGCACTCTATTCTATTAAGACAGAAGAGGACACTTAGTTAATCCATGAAAGTCCTCCCCTTTTGATCGAGAAGGCACTAGAGGATGACCCTTGGCTACTTTTGCTTTCTTTATATTTTGTTGAGGAACACCCTACCTTTGACACCTATCACAGCCCACTTCCTCTATACTTTGCAACTTTATTGAAATAAAACTCAGTGCATTCTTTGTCTTGACAACCCTTAAGAAAGGATGGGTGCACGTGGCAGGCTTCATTTGTTGACACTCAGTGCTTCATCAGTACTTTAAAATATCATTCAAGACCCACCACAATCTTCATTTAATGATTAGGCTCGAAGGTGATCTCTCAAAAGTTGATATATAGTGACCTCTATTTCTCCTAAGAAGATATGTGGCATCTTTTGCTTCTCCTACCAGGGTTATGTGGTGCCTTCCACTTTCTTTAGGGATGGAGTAGAGAGGGACCCAAAAGGTGACACTTGGTAGCCTCCGCTACACTTTGATACTTATAAAAATGAATGATGCCTTTATGCATTGAATGGAAAGCATTGGACCCAGGCATTGAAATAAAGGCTCTTGGTAGTCGACATGTGGTGGCTTTCACTGATTCTTTAAAAAGGTAATTCAAGGCCTCTACAACTGTCACCTAGAGATTTTTACTCTCTCTATTACTTAGCTCATTGGAAGTCTTTGTCAAAATAGAAAACATGGGTGTCTCTTATGATATGTGGATGCTAACATGTGGTACATTCTATGGTTCTCTATAAAGCTACAACAAGATCCTCAGAAGTCACTAGCTGTCCATCTTCATTTCTTAGAGGCTGACACATGGTCACTTCTACTTGAATCCAATACTTAGACCAAAATTGAAATGAATAGAACAAGAGAGGCAAAAAGGGATCGTGTTTTGAGGATGACACTTGGTAGCTTCTACTACACTTCGACACTTAGGCAAAAATGAACCCGTCCTTTGCTCTAAAACTCTGTGGCTTTGCTCAAAGTGTGTAGGAACCAAAATAGCAATGCTCAAATCAAAAATAATTGAATATAATGTAGAGTAAGAAATTACTCTATAGTTATTGGTGACCACCAAGACTTTTGAGCCTGCTAAAAAAGAACTTGACTCCTGCTCAATCAAAATTTCAAAATTTATAGCTTTAAAAGAGTTGTCTGGAAGATAGACCACTCTTGGTTGGATAATCCTTGATTGCTCTACAACTCATCAAAATCTAGGTCCAAGCTAATGAGATCCTTGTATGAGAAGGTTTGCAGGACCTAGGTAGTGGCTTTCAGTGTGGATTCTAGCTACAAAATAGGAATCAGAATAGTTTCAACCTTTGGGGCTGAGGAATCATCCTATAAGCTCTAGAAAAATATATGATCCCTTTGTCTAGCCAGTAGCAATGGTTGAAGTTGATCCACCATCAACACCATCCTTACATCTAGAAATGAGGAAGGTAAGCCTAATTACACCAAATCTTCAATGTGGTGTCTCATTTCACTAATGCCTTCTTTCATGACATTGAGATAACTTCTACAACTAATGGCTACAACATTGCGATTGAGCTCCTCATTAACCCATTTTATGGTAGCCATTCTATCAAGGATCCCTATAGCTACCAATATCACATCCCTTGAGCTACAAATCTTCTCTAATAAGGAATGAGAGTTTATGACTCTCTAGGAGATCATGGCTAGAGTGCTTTATACTAGATTTACTACCCTTTTGCATAGCTACTGTGCATTATGGAGGAAGGTGAAGAGTGGACTAAGTTGGATAATCTTAGAAGAGATCCTCACCCATGCCAACTCATAGAGTTCCTTCACCATCTACTTGACTTTGACACCTCTTAGCCTATTGGCTAGCTCAATTGTCAGTTGTGCAGTCCTCTGCTGCTCTGCTTAAATCTAGGCTTGAAAAACCACAGCCTTATTCTATTCTTCTAGCAACCTTTGCTATGATTGGGTAACCTACATCTAGATTCTTTTGACTCTTTCCTATAATGCCACATTTTTCCATCTCAGAGCTATTGTTGCATCCTTTGCAAGCACAAGCTCTATCTTCAATGAGTCATTTTGGGCCTAAATTGCCTGTTGAGCCTAGAGGGAAACAATATCTTGTAACTATTTCTATAGACTAGCTATTTCACTATCCTTATTTATTTGTTTGGCCAAACTATTATAGTTTGCCTTCTCCTGGGCCAAATTGGCCTCCATCTTCTATAGTCTCCTTGATTTCTTCAAGTAATCTTTTGTGACTATAGAAGTGGATTCAGTCAGCAGATTGACTCTATCTTGAGGCCTGAACAGGGACATATCAATGGCCACTACATTCATGGTGTAGTCTTTTAGCTATATTTGTTTGCTCAGCCTGGTAATGTTGGGTGATAAATGGGTCACCATCAGTTGTTGTTAGATGGGGTCAAATTGTGACCTCAAATGTGGAACAACTGGCATTTTATTCTCCTTAATCCTCTTCTTCTCCAATTAGGCTTCTATTGCCTTCCTAGTAGCATCAACCTACATCTGGAAGGTGGAAGGGGATGCAATATGTCTCCCTATGAAGGGAAATCCTTGTGGTAGGCCGTATTGGAGAGCCATTGGCTGGCTAGGGGTGAGTTGTAGGAGCATCTTTCTAGGAATAGAGGGGGAGAAATAGGGTAATGTTAACGCTTGAGGCATCAAGGATGAGGTGAATTGGAAAATGGGAATGGTAGTAGTGGTGGGAGGTGTCATTTAGTTGGGTGAAGGCACCACACCAATAGGGTGAGGAATGGATTGAGAGGGAGGAGGGGGAGTAATTCCTACCTGAGGAGAAGTTGTAGTGCTCTGCACTAGGCACTGTGAATGCTCTTCTTCCTCTTTTGGGTCCAATTGGAACTATACCCTTCTTCTCTTCGTGGGTGTTTTTGATGTTCTTGCCATCTCTAAATCTCTTGTATAATAACCTAGTATGAACCTTTTGCAAGATAAAAACATGCTTGCTGCAACAAATTTCACTAGGTGCCATAATCACAATGAGCAAGATATTTTTGTAGGAATTATTGAGAGTTTGTAAACTTTAAAATTTGCTAAGGGATATTTATGGGCCTATCAAGTCCCAAATAACATTAAATTAAGTTGACCATTAGCAAATCCTACTCAATCTTCGGGAAATAGCGAGGTGGACACATTATGCGATGCAAGGTACCTTGGAGATTTTGAAAGATTTAGGAAAGCATTTATTGTGGCAAAATTTAAAGAATTTAAAGCTTCTAAGATGCTGACTCTGTGTTTAAAATGCTTATTTTAAAAGAAAAGCTGGAAAGCAAAAAAAACACAGCAATGCGGGAATGGAAACTACCTAACTACATTAATTACAAATCCTTATTTTCCTCTAGGATCAAATATGAACTTTCCAACATCTTCTTTATGACAACCCAACTTGTGTGGCCATACCGGTGATTGCAACAGATATGTCGTTGATGGAATGTTCTCTGCACCAGCCACATAGGTCTATCTGCACTTGAATAAGTCTGAGCAAAATGTGTATTCAACATCTATGAACTCTTCTTGTCCTTGAATGCCCATTGAATACTAGTTCTTCACGTTGTTGGGTGTCATCAAGAAATCATTGGCTATTAGTTCTTCACTCTATGCCTTTTTATATCCATTATCTTTCAGCTCGTCTTCTTCAAATTCTAGCTTTATTACATCAATATGCTCTTTGATGATTTCATCCTCT
Organism: Torreya grandis; assembly: GCA_037957365.1. Taxonomy (NCBI): domain Eukaryota; kingdom Viridiplantae; phylum Streptophyta; class Pinopsida; order Cupressales; family Taxaceae; genus Torreya; species Torreya grandis. The sequence continues at coordinate 198,692 of JARHVA010006398.1, forward strand.
TGAAAGGATGAATCTAAAAACTGGCATTCCTTCTGCATACTCAGCTGAGTCTTGATGTTGTCATCTCCATACTTGGCCAATCCATAGCATCATCTGTCTCAATGACTTGGTCAAGGGAGTATCCATGTTCCTCTGTATCTTCTTGCAAAGTAAGGAAAAAGTCAAAAATGATCTCCTCCTCATCTGAAGTGAAGGAAAAATCTTGCGGCTTATCCTCTTGCTCATCAAAAGGGGAATCTACAGTGATTTCCTCCTTATCCATACTTATGAAATCCTCTTGACTAGCCATGAATTGAGCATATTCTTCTGCATACTTAATTGCTTCCTTCAAAATATATTCTTCCTCGAAAGGGGATGAAGAAGGCTGTGATGCAAAACAAGAAGCTTCTTAAGTAAGGGTGGAAGGGACCTGAGGGGAAAATGATATTTTGGGGTCCTCTTGACTTCTCGCTATCATAGACTCTGTATTATTAGGGAAATGATCTTGATAAGTTTGACCTTGTTCATGAATAGGGGTGGCATATGTTTGATATGGGATTTGTGGTGGATATGAAGTTTGGAAGACTTGGTAAGGTTGGTTCTCATGAACGCTTAGCCTTTCTTTTAGAAATGCAATCAATCGACACACGTCCAACATTTCATATGTAATTTCTTGCCAATTTTCCCTTTTAATGGGATCCCACTCACTTTTGATTAGGTCTATTGCTTCCCTCACTTGATAGATGACATGACAAGGATTTTCTTGGCCATATTCCCTTTTGCTATCAGGCTCTAACACATATTTTAAATCCTAGCAATGCTTTCTTGAAGGTGAAAATGAGATTAGACTGGGCATAAAATTGGTATAGCTCATGGCCATGTCCATCCTTATTACTTGGAGATGTTTCAAGAGGAACTTGATCTTGATTAAATATATAAGGATAATAAGACTCATAGCTATGAGTAACAGAGTTATACATACCAAAAGAGATTTCTTGATGATACTATTTGATCGGCTGATGACTCAGAGTCATTGTTGGTGTTGATGAAAACCTCCAAAGGCCAATTGGCTAAAGAATACACCAAAATTTCTTCAACTCCTTGAAAGATCTGTCCCATTGGGCGTACCAAAAACTATTGATAGCATAAAATTGTGCTAGATCCTAGCCAATCAATAATGGGAAGTTTCAAGCTATGGGATGATGCAGCTTGAAACAACCTCCAGGTCTAAAGAAGTTGGTCTCTTCTATTTTATAGGTGTTAGGGGAAAAGGGATAGGAGATTAAACAAAAACACAAAATGCAGGAATTAAAACTCAACTATGGTGATGCGCCTGAGTGTAATCCTAATCCTAACCTAAGCATAGAGTGATTATTATAGGATTCTATTACATTTAAGAGCAGACAAGTGCATGATCAATGTAAAAGATTGGAATAACAAAAATAGAGGCTCATAACAAGGGAGTCTTTTGCTGAGATACAGGAATTGTCAACAAAGGCATATTGTTTTATCTTCTTAATAGAATCCTCTAATCACATAAGAGGTGTAGAATTCACGCATAGTTATGTAGAACTTTGGACTCTAGAAAATGGGACAAAAGCAAATAACATTTCCAATCACAACACTATAAAATCTACAACATAAACTACTTCGTAATTGACACAGATAACATCAACAAGGGCATAGTATTCAATTTTCTTATTGAATCTTCCAGTCATATAAAAGATGTAGAAATACACACAGTCATATAAACTTTTCAACTCAGGAAAATGGAACAAAAGCAAATGATATTATTGGTCAAAAGTCTAAAATTATAGAATTGCCCCCCTCCTTTTAGATTTTATAATTTTGCTTATATAGCTTCAGATGCATCTTGGTGTTACTTCCTTTCCCATGTAATTCCACTCCATCCTTTACTTGTAAGGGACAAAATAGATGGTGCATTCAATGCCTTGGATGCATTCTGGTCTTATCAAGAATTGCCCTAACTATGGCATGGTGATCTATGTCTAATACCTCTCTTTGCACCTAAAATTCTTCATTCCATCCCTATTTTGGCTGCTCAACTGTCTCTTCTACCTCTACTTCTAGGGGACAAACAGATGGCACTTTTAATGCTTGAGAGCCCCAAAAATCTACTCGGTGCACTACTCTATCTACCCAGAGTAACTCCCATCGAATTTCCTTCCATTTTGCTATAACAGGTGGATGGGCACTCTGTTTTATTAAGACAAAAGAGGACACTTAGTCAATCCATGAAAATCCTCCCCTTTTGATTGAGAAGGCACTAGAGGATGACACTTGATCGCTTCCACTTTCTTTATATTTCATTGAGGAACACCCCGCCTTTGACACCTATCACAGCCTGCTTCCTCTATACTTTACAGCTTTATTGAAACAAAACTTAGTGCATTCTTTATCTTGACAACCCTTAAGAAAGGATGGGTGCACATGGTAGGCTTCATTTGTTGACACTCAGTGCTTCATCGATACTTTGAAATATCATCTAAGACCCACCACAATCTTCATTTGGTGATTAGGCTTAAAGGTGATCTCTTGGAAGTTGATATCTGGTGACCTCCACTACTTCTGGGAAGATACGTGGCATCTTTCGCTTCTCCTGCTGGGGGTATGTGGTGCCTTCCACTTTCTTTGGGGATGGAGTAGAGAGGGACCCAGAAAGTGACACTTGGTAGCCTCTACTACACTTCAATACTTAGCAAAATGAATGATTCCTTTATGCATTGAATGGAAAGCATTAGACCTAGGCATTAAAACAAAGGCTCTTGGTAGTCGACACGTGGTGGCTTTCACTGCTTCTTCAAAAAGGTAATTCAGGGCCTCTGCAACTGCCACCTAGCACTTTCCACTCTCACTATTGCTTAGCTCATTGGAAGTCTTTATCAAAATAGAAAACATGGGTGTCTCTTATGATACATGGATGCTGACATGTGGTGCATTCCATGGTTCTCTAGAAAGCTACAATTAGATCCTTGGAAGTTGCCAGCTATCCATCTTCATTTCCCAGAGGCTGACACATGGTCGCTTTTGCTTGAATCCAATACTTAGGCCAAAATTTAAATGAACAGAATAAGAGAGGCAAAAAGGGACTGTGTTCTGAGGATGACACTTGGCAACTTCCACTGTACTTTGACACTTAGGCAAAAATGAAACCGTCCTCTGCTCCAAAACTCTGTGGCTTTACTCAAAGTACATAGGAACCAAAATTGTAGTGCTCAAATCAAAAATAATTGAATATAGTGTAGAGTAAGATATTACTCTATAGTAACATAGGGGGGCAAGTATCCTTTAAGCATGCAAAAACTACATATAAGATCAATATATACAATATTAAATTTTTGAATATATAATAATCCAATCACATGATAGTGATAATTACATCCATGACATATTTTCCCCAAAACACACCTTACAAACCATATTAATTTAGCCTATATAGATATATTTAGAAGATTTTGAGGTATAATTATAAGTTCATGAACTAATCTAATTGAAACTACTTTATATAATATTGTGAGTGTGTTGAAAATCCCATAGTGTTAATATAGTTTTCTTTTCATTATGATGATGATTTATAGGATTTGGACTTAGCCAACACAATTTATACCAGTTTTTATACCTTATTAGAATTAAGTGTTTCAATATATGTATATGAAACTACGTTATGATTCATCAATTTAAGATAAATAAAAAATTAAATTAACAATCCATGATGACAAATGTATTCATTAATTTCAAAGTAAAACTAAAATACAATCAATAGATTTATTACATGTGTATACAATCCTTATAATACACCATTTGCCACTACATTCATTTTTAAAAAATTGATATAAGAATATAAAATCTGATATAAAAACAAATAACATCTTCTAATTTACATATTTTATAATACCAATCCCCGATGGTGTAAACATTAAGCTTCCATAAATATTACAAGTGTTATAATAAAGTGCATAAATTTATAATTCTAGTGTAATAGATTCACCTACATTTTCATATGAATTTCAAATTAAATGTTACACTATTAAATATTAAATATCTCATATCATAATAATGAGTCCAAATACTAAGTATCATTACCACCCTATGTCATGTAAAAGTTCATAGCTTTTCATAGGAGAAGACAACAAAATAATTTCTCAATGAAATAATTTTAATTGTAAGTGAATAGTGCAAAAACAAAATAATGTGATGGTATAATAGTGGTGAAATATATATAATTTATAAATTGAAGGCTAAGCATGCTATGAAAATAATCAATATTTCATTACGGGGATGAAAAAGATGAGACCTCCATCAGTGGCCTTACCACCCCAACCATCAACCAATATCTATGTCAATTACACTATAAGGATGGCTATGCCAAAAGGAGATAAAGAATTTTAAAATGATTTTATAGGACTATATCATGGAAAATTAAGATAAATCACACTACTATCTTTTAAAACACATGAACAATTAAACATTCATTGAAATAAGAGTAAGATAACAATACACAAATCCAACTACTTTATTCACATTTTTACCTTTGAACACATTAAGTTTTTAAGCCACAAAGGGATATATGAAGTTATGTACCCATCATAGGTTATAAAAACTTCATTAAATTATTATTTATTAGATAAAATCCACTCATGATCATGTGATGTATTCAATATGTGTCAATTTATACATTTAAATATATCACAAATTCATCTATGGGCATGATTACACTAAACCTATCACAAGTTATTGCACTCAATTTAATATTATCTCTAAGGAAACAATCACTCTTCAACCATGTAATAACTAATTATTAAAACATAAACCCAATCACTTAAACTAATTGTCTTTTTCATACCTTAAAAGATTCTCATTGAAAACCCACATCATAATATAAAACTCATAAAAAACATCAAAACATAACCAAAATACAAAAAAAAGCTTAACAACGTCAATAAATCATTTCAAACATCAATAATCATATAATACTTTACATCAACCCTAAAATATGGAGATTGAGACATGATCAACAATTAAGGGTCGTACTAAGACCCTAGATAAGGTGTTGATCTATATTATCAATACTACATATGTCCTTATTATGCAACCCACATCACCATCATGGCCAAGGTAATGCCATTTCCAATCATAATTTCCATAAAAAACAAAAATCCTTAAATAAAACCCTTAAAATTCACTCGTAAAAATATCAACAAGGATTTATTATCATTTTTCTCATATATTTCATTCTCACAGAAAGTTTCAGTTATTTTCTTCATATCATAAATCAATCCTTAAGAGAAATAGTGCATTTCACTTGCATGGACATGTAAATTCAAAGGAAAGGAACAAATGAAAACTCAAAATTACTTCTTGAAATCCTCCTTTATTTTTCTCTTTCCTCCTTATCCCATGGTTTTATTTTTGTCCTTTCTACCATTTTATTTATCAAATTTAAAGACTAATAAGAAATTACACTACCATGTTCCCTAAATTTTCTATTTGTAATAAAGGAAAAATTGGAAGAGAAACTTTGATTATCATAAGAGTGTGAAAAACCCCCCACATCAAAGCATATCAACTCCATAGTATTTAATGGTAGCTAGTTTAACTTGAAAAATGAGCCAACAATGGTGGAATTTGTACCTTATTCTATTCCCATGAGGTCTCACAAATCTTATTTTTCCCTCTCCTATTTTTGACACTCAATATGTAATCCATCAAATAATAAAAACTCTAATAATTACTTTCATCTTTACTCATTATTTGGGACTAAATTACCCACATAAACCCATGGATTAAAAAATATAATCATACCATTCATTTTTCAAATAAAAAATAATAAAAATTACAAATCATTTTCCCATCCAACCCAACATATCCAAAACATTAATCATTTCCCATATCTTGGTTAGGTGTCAACAAGTCCTCCAACACAATATTACAACATGGTATCTAAGTGATGTTGATGTAATATTTAATGTTCACCTATCATTGAGATAAATTATGTTAGATTATATACTAAATGTATTTTTATACACTCTCATAGGCTTATAATAGATTAAGGATAAACATTTAATGCTTTGTATTAATGTTCCACCTCTATGTGGGTTAATAACATGTGTTTATTGTGTGGCCAATAGGAAAAGGGGAGAAAACACTTGAATTTTCTATATATACCCTTCATATTATTTATACATGTCATTATTTTTAATTATTTTTTAATACAATATCCAATTCTTAATGTTTGTTAATGCTTTTGAGTAAAATATTTATCTATTTTTCACTTGTTTGTAAAGTTATCTTATTTTATGGAGTAAATTTATACTAAATTAGTATCTTGTGATATCAAATATTTTAAATTTCTTACATGGATTTAATTATTTTATGAATGGTACCATATCCTATCTCTCCTTAAGTTTGAAGTTATGGATTTATGATATTTAATCAACATTCCCACATATTTCTACTACTTTCTAGGTCATTTTCAACCTTCCATCATTATAAGTTATGTGAAAGCCTAATTATGTTTATTACATTTGGTCTAAATTTTCCTTATTAGGAATTTTATGGTAGTTGTCTATTTTTTAAAAACTTACAATTTTTTTTAAAAAGGTGCGATTTTTTGATAAGCTTTTAAAAATATTAAAATTTTAAAAAATATAGTTTTTTTATTAGATAGTTTTTTATAGTGAATTTATGATGTTAACATTTTCATATTCTTCATCCAACATGTTTCAATAATTTCCAAATTTATAAAAACTTGATCAAGATTTTTTATGTGGATTACATTTTAAGTTTGTTAGTGCATTGAGGATATCTACCTAGGCCTAGCCTATTATACAATAATGATTGGGTGACTCTCTATCTATAATTTGCCTTTCTATATGTTTTAATTCCTTCATCATTAATATTTTATCCATGTATCCTAAATCACATTAGTTGATCCCTATATCATTCATATACCCTCATTCCAATTATTCACCTACTACTATAACCCTCAGACACTCCACATGACCCTGCCACTAAGCACTAAGCACACAATTCCTTATGACTATGACATACCACTATAAGACCACCAAAAAACCTATATACCTAAAAATTATCCATTATACACCCATAAAACTAAATTTTTGTCCATTTTAATTTATTAATTTGTAACACATTCCATTTGAGGGCCTTATATACTAGTGTTTATGCTCTAAAGGCCATAAATTTTGATCTAAGAAGCTTGGGAGGGTCATTTTTTCCCTACTATATTTTCCTGTGATCTATTTAGTAATGTGGTATATATGTAAGATAATATGATCAAAATAATTATTATTTTTCCATATGTATATTAGATTATAATTATGAGACCAAACTAGATCTTACATACATGCAAATATATAGAGGTATCATAAAAAGGGTGTAAATAATTATGGTTTTAGTAGATAGTAATCTATACTCAATATCAAGGGTATATGGTTTTAATTCTTATGCCTAAGATATTGGATATGGGTTCTAACTAGGTCCTAATATAATATCAATGGTGTAAATCAAGAATTCTTAAAGAGGCATTAGGGATATAATAATGAAACCATATGCAAAGAACTAGTTAACAAGGGAAACCTATATATAATATGGTAAGAAACTATACTAAATAAGATATAAATTCAAAATTTCTGATTGTATCTACAATACAAGAAAATGTGGCCTAAACAAGAATGTAAACTATGATGGTATTTGTAATTTTAAACACCCTATAATTTACCTATTTTGGCATAAAGTAATATAGGAAAATAAAGTCACAACAACATACTCTCTAAAAATTAGTATAACATATCTCTCAATGAAGTAAATAAAATGAAATAAATTAGGGATATATATACTTATGTTGGGTTGACTTTTTTGACACATAAATAGCCCCCTTGGCTCTATTTTAACTTTGAAATAAATGTTTTAGGTGAAAAAATTAAATGGAAATGATGACAACATAAGTGTCCTTAGTTGTGAAATCCAAAGATTAAGGGAAATATCTTTTATTCCATTTACTTCTATTGAGATTTATTAACCTTGAGAAATACTTGACCTCCACAAGAATAATCCTCTATACATTAATTCCTCCTTATAATACTTAAGGTTTTAAATGTGAGAATAGGAATAGTAGATGAGTGTCATGTGTATTGTAAATGCTATTAATGACCCCTATATATATGAATTCAAACCTATAAATAAATTGTTAATCCAAATTGGTAATTAAATCTAGAATGATACAATGTAATTGTATCAGTAAACATAGTACTATATTATCAGTCATAATATAGTACATAAGATATAAATCATTAAATTATATTATAATTTTTGATACACTATAGGGATAAATAGGAAGCAAAAAACTATATCAGTAGTGATGATAAAATAAGAAATATATGGAGGCTATACAATTGAATAAAAGTAAATGGAGAAGAAAAATGGAAAATATACTCAAAGGAGGCTAGGTTGATAGTGATGTAATTATGAATGGATAGTATGTGAAAATATATCATGAGTTATCACAATCCCACCCCACCCCTTTCATAGTATACTCCTTAGGATTTGCACTTAGGGATATTGATGCATCGATGATTACTACAAGAGAAATCATTAGTAAAAGATAAAGACAAAAAATACCAATGTATACATATTCCACACATAAATCTCATCACATGTGAAAATAGTGTAGTCCATAATTATGCTTTGGTAAATATACATAAAAACATGAAATCATAAATTAAATGTTGAAATAAATATTGATAAGAGAACAATTAAATGTAACATATACATACCTTGACTTACCTTTTTTCATAAATGATGCATGTGAATATTTTAGTGTTGGACATGACACAAACTGTATATGGCCATTGTAATTACACAAGGATAAAAATGAATAAAATTAAAGAAAAAATATGCATGATGTTTAAAAAATGGAACTAAAAAAAAACTTACAAAATTATTATAAAACTTAAAAAATGACAAGCCAAGAATGATGAGGCTAAATTTAAACTAAAATTTTTCAGGAATAAGATAATAACAAGGGTAATTCAAAATTTATAAATTCTAAAGATAAATTATAACCAAATAATACAAGGAAATAGATAATTGGGTATTATGTATTAAATCATGAAAAGTAAAAAAGGGACTAAATGGCCTACAAAAAGGTAAGACATGAAATCATGAAAGGGAGAAACAAGACTAGATGGCCCACAAAAATAGAATATGAAAAATAATGGTTCCAAATATAACTAAGATAAGTATTTAAAAGATAAGGCAATTACCAAAAGAGCATCTCAAAATAATTCAAAGATGTAGATTCTATTCAAGAATGGAAAATTCAATGTTTATGAATGTTCATGTTATCATAATGCTAGCATGTCTAAAATAAATGAAGAATATGAAATAAATAAACATTTGAGATATTTATAAATAAACATTAATATAAAGGAGGGATACTAGAGGGATGAAAAAGAGGGCATCACCTTGGCAAAAACATCATCTTTACCAAAACAAGACACTCTAATCAATTTGGAAAGACTTGGAGTTTTCAACAGCAATGGCCCCATAAAACTCCACCTAGTAATCATAAGCTTGGGATAATTATGGAATTATAAATATAATCCCAAGAAGGATAATATACATGAAAATAAAATGATCCTCCCTTCTTACAATGTGGTCTTTGAGACCCCTTACAATTTTTTTGGTTTAACGTGAGGATTGGGTAATCGCATGATAAATTAGATGGAATTAATAATAAGTATACAACTTTATTACATGGTCTACTATCCTACCACATCCCAAGAAATCTTGGCTCTATCATGAGGTCAAATTTAGAGTTTGATATTCAATTAGGATAGGGGAGAAGTGATTTTATCATGCATTTTGGTGTGATTTGACTTTTGATATTTTCTTTCCTTTTTATTTTTTTAAATTATGGATTTTGACTCTTTTGTATTTTTAAATTTTCCTCCTCCATATGATTTCAAAAGACAAATAATGGTTGTTAAATATTAATAACACAAGATAAATTAAACCTAAATAACAAAAATGATAACCTAAAGACCATGATTATTAGATTACCCTAGACCTACACCTTAGAGAAGAGTGCATATAATGATTGGATTACTTAATTCAAAAAAACTATATTAAGGAGGATGGTAAAATGATAGACAAGTGTTTCATTGTATCATAAGTGTCACATCCTAATTTATCTCTAAGATGAATAACATTTTTATCCATGAATTATTATGGTTTTTATTTGATTAAATACTATTTGATTAAGTTGTATTTCATATGTTGGTTATAGGATAGTTATATGTTGCTTAATTTACATGATTAATTTTCCATGAGATAGTTGTACTTTCATATTTTATAATTAATGATCATATGTGTTAGTTTATATAGTAGTACTTTATCGATACATGTATGTTTTAGGATAATTATCTTCTTTTTTTTATGGTGGATGAAATATAGATCCATCTCTAAGTGTGATAGAGGGAGGGCATCATCATAGAGGGTGGTGTCGATGGAGGTGTTGGGGGATGACAAAGAGAGAAACTAGAAACCCACACACACACCATGGTAGATTAACATGTTTTATGATTATTTTTTGAGTTAGATAGTTGTAGTATGTTTTGATTTCTATTATTTATGACTGTGGTGATTTTATTTCTTTTTTTTCATCTTGTTGATTTCACTAATTTGGTAGCCTTACATATCCCTTCTTGTATTATTTTATTTCTTGGTTTATTGAATGAATTTATTCATGTTTTAGCGTGACTTACCGCAATCTTGGTTATAATTGATTGATTTATAATCAATGATTTATTTGGATTTATTATTATAATAATAGATGGATTCTATTACTTAGCTTGATCAGTTTGTTAAGTGATTAATGATGCTTATTAGGTTAATATTATCATTTGTAATAGTTTAATAAACTTGTAGTAAGTCATTAATAAATTATAATTTTTTGTTAGCATTATCGAATGACATTAATTTGACATGGTATAATGAAATTAATTTTATTGACTTAAGAATGCTATAAAGCCTTAGTGCTTAGGCAATAAACATGATGCTATGAAAAATTATATAGATAATTTCATTATTTAATGATTACATGGACATCATTGTGTTTAATTCTTGGATGACTTGTTAATATTATCGATGGCCTTTTAATAGTCATATGCTTATTTACCTTGTCATAAAGTTACCATGTTAATTGGACTTGTTATTTAGTTGATGTGGCATGGGGATTTTAATTTTTAAAGACTTTTATAAAGTTGATGCATGATTTCAATTGAAGTAAACAGACATGCATATTTTGAAGGATTATTTAATGATTATTTTATTATTATTGAGAAGGTTTGAGATGATTAGGATTTATAATATATATTTGACTTGAGTTATCAATCACTTAATAATACCATTATTTATATTTTTGGGTCTTTTATATGAAGTAAATATGGTAGACTATTAGTTCAAGTAGCTCCTTAGTTGAATGCATAGACTAAACCATAGTGGTGGCCGATGAGTTTAGGGAATATCAAGGATGATGGAAGATAATAAAAGGAAGTGGAGAGAGGCTTGTGAGGGTATTTTATATGATGACACAAAGAGAGAATGGCTGGCAAAGAGAAGGGGGAAGAGGTTTGAGTTATTCTTGAAGGTTAACAAGGAATGTTAGTGAAAATAACTAGGTTGGTGATGTATTTAACTTTCTAGAGGAAATGGAGACAAATTATGTGTATGTTTTCATAGAGATTTTATATAGATTCATTTTTTTGAAATTACTCAAGTGGATAAAGATTTATCCCTATGGATGGCTCATCCATTGATATAACCAAACCTATATCCTTAAAACCCTAAATATTAAAATGGCTTGGACTGTGTAAATATTTAGTCTTTAAAATAATTATGAGTTGAGTGGATTAAATTTTGTTTGTTATCTTAAGTGAAATTTAGCCTTAGATAAAGAAATAAAAGATTAAATATATTCAAATTTTATTATGATAAAAAAAGACTTTGATTTTATTTAATTTTAGGAATCCCATTCTAAAGGATGTTGGGGTTTCTAGTTAGTAAAAATTTATGTACAAGGCTAAAGTATATTCATGATTGAAAATTTTGGGTTTTTAAATGTTCTACCTTAAGGAATAATACTATGTTTTAGGGTCAAATAAAACCCATATATGTATGTATTTATGTATGTATCTGTGTGTGTGTGTGTGTGTGTGTGTGTGTGTGTGTGTGTGTGTGTGTGTGTGTGTGTGTGTGTGTGTGTGTGTGTGTGTGTGTGTGTATGTATATATATATATATATATATATATATATATATACATATATATATATATATATGTATATATACCCTTTTAGGCTCTTCTTTCATTGATTCTCAATCATCCACAGCCTTCTAGACCTAACCCTTTAACACCCAGGTAAATCTCTCAATCCTAGATCCATCCCCCCAAGTCTCATTCTCTCTAGACAACAACCACCTAAGTTAGATAGGAGCATTAAAAACCAGGGTGTCTAGTTTTTAGTGCTATTATCCAAGTGTACTTTTGGTCCTAATAATCATATTTTCCCAAATATTTATCCTAATTCAAGTCAAGCCAATGTGAATTAATTTAATCCATGATCATTAAATCCCATATAAAATACCATTCAAAGTCCATTTAGAAGGGTTGACACTCATTTACAAGAGTGAAGTAAGAATACAAGCAAGATCACTCAAACACTCATCTTTATTCTTCGCATACAACCATCCAATAATATTTCAAGCTTATTCAAACCCTCACACCAATCCCTAGTCATGTCAAATACACCTAGTTTCACATTTACTTGCATTTTTCATCACACTATTGTACCAAGAACTTCAATAGGAGAACTACATATAACTTGATCCCTCTTCAAAATATTGGTATGTAGGTAACATGCCCACACACAAGGTGTGAAGTGTGTCTAGCGTATCCTTTACACATTAACCCCTTTCCCTATTTTCCAAAGCTCCATTTAATTATGTAAAAGACATAAAAACATGAATAATCACATATATAAGGAGTTAAATTAATAGAGAAGATCTTAAATTTGGTATGTAGGCTCACATAGACATTGCAAACAAAACCCAAAAAATCATATCTTTATGAGTAGTTTGGACAAAAAAACAAGACCAAGACTAAAGTACCAGTCAACAGGGTGTCCTATTTTTAAAGGTCTTATCCAACTAATAAATGAGCTCTAAATATTAGTTTTTGATAGTGTCCTAGTCTTGTTCCTCTATTATTAGACTATGTCTCTGTCGTAATATCCCAAAATAAGCTAAGTCATATTTTATCTCACTTATTATTATTTTTAGAAAAGGCAAAAATACAATTAAATCACACAAATAAGTAGCATAATTATGCATATTATTTACTAATTTTATCATTTTATAGACCCTTTATTATTGAGGAATAAAACACTTAATTTCACAAAAATAATAAAACATTTGGTGAACCTGACTTTGAATTTTGCATAAAAACCCTAGAAACCCTAGGGTAAATTCCTAGATGATTTTTAATATAAATTTCTAATTTTTTTATTGAATATTCAAATTAGAAATTCCTCTCAAATTTTGATATTTTGTAGTAAATTTTAAAATAAATTTATTTCAAACCCTAGTTGCATCAACTAGCTCCTAGTAATTTTCCAATTATTTTTTGAATTTTTAGTTGCATATTAAAATTAAAAAAATCACTTCAAATTTAAAAAATTCATAGTAATTTTCAAAATTTTATTTTTTTCAAAACCGTAGTTGCATCTATTAGGTCCCATTAAATAAAGCATTTTCCCATAAATTTTTGAATTTTATCTTGCATATTTAACTCAAAAATTCAATTTCAAATTCAAAAATTCATAGTATTTTAAACAAATATTTTTATAAAATCCCTAGTTACATGTACTAGCTCTTATTTTGCTTCTTGAGGTACTACCTTAAATGTGTCAAATCTCTATATCCTTTTTATGCATATTCTAGTTCCTTGTTTAGATTATATCAATTTAATCTTTTCTACTATTATCCAAGTTGTTTTCCTTATGCCACCTAAGTTCCTTGCATCTCTTCCTTCAAGATAAAGTACAAGACTTAGTGGCACTCCCCCTGAATTCATCTAGATTCCTTCAACTCGACCATATACTATGGATAAACAACTAGTTTAGAATTTGGTTAAAAATTTTATACATCTATATTACACCAATTTTAATGAGAATGATTCAAATAATGAGCAATATTAAAATACAATTGATGGTGTACACATCGATGCTCATGCTTCACCACATTAGACTTCTGATCCACTTCCACCCATTGTTGATAATGAAGTTGTACTCAACAAAGATTTGATCTGCCAAAATTTTAGAGAAAGACTTAAGGAATAACCTAAATATAATACACTAATTTTTCAATTTACCATGGAAATTAAAAAGGATAAACAAGTTGAGTTCTCCATCCCCACAAAGCAACCAGTTGAAAATGACACTAAGGGGGAAACTATGTCTCAATAACCCCCTATAATAGCCCAACCTACCTTTATGCCACTAGTTATAGCTAGTACATCACTCTCTCTTGATGTGTCAGCCCTTTTTCAAGATATAAGGATCTCTTCAATCCAAGGTGATACATCTTGATCAAGGTACCACTAGGCCTACGTAGGCTTTCAATTCTTTTGCTAATTTGTATACACCATTGGCATGTCACATTGCTTCTACACCCTTGCCACAAGGTTTTGTTCAACCTAAGATTACTCTTTATGATGGCAAGGGTGAGCCAGAGACACATTTGAGATATTTTCATGCAACATGTTTGGATTATGTACCAAATGATTGGATACTTATCAAGCTATTTTGATTAAGTCTAAAGGATTATGCTTTTCAATGGTTTTATAGTCTAATAAATTAGTTAATCAATACATTCAATCCTTTAGATAACATGTTCCTATCACATTTTAGTATCAACATTGGTGATAAGGTCTCTTATGCATAAATTTCACAATAGAAATAGAAATTAAATGAGCATCTCATAGATTATGGGCTTTGATATAAGACCATATTGGCTAAGATGACTATCCCCATGGTAGATTAGGAGTTATAGGATCTCTTCAAATAGATCCTTCTACCATCATTACATGAATCTATTATGTTTAAAATATTCTCTTAATTCACTACATTATGTCATATATTAAAAGAAAGATAAGTGAAACTCATTTCAATGGGTAAACTAAAGTATACAAGCATTTCAGACACAACAAACAAGAGTAATATAAAATTCCCATATAAGGTCAAAATCAATGATAACAAGAATAATAATTAACCAATAGTCAATGTAGCTTTAGATCCCCCTTATCATGTGGTTTTATCAACACCATCCTCGATGTACATTCACCAATCTACTAGTTTCTCTAACTAGATTTGTACATCAGTTATTGGAATGTAACATCATTACTCTCCCTCTTATTCAAGAAGTTGACCCATAAAAGCCTCTTCCATAGGGATATGATCAATAGGCATTTTGTGATTTTCACAAGGTACTAGGCCACACTACAAATAGATGCATCAGTTTGAGATATAAGATACATGACTTGATAGATGACAACCTACTTGATCTTGGCACTTTAGTTGAGCCTCCACAGGCTAAGCCAACATAGAATAAAGCTTTGAAAATATTCTTAGATGCATTCTCATAGTATTCTAAGAAATATAAAGGAGAAACATCAAGTTTTCACCACACAGACCATCTACATCCTCCACCAGTTACATACCAGGCACCTTCAATTGAATCACATCCTTTGAGTAGTATGATAGGTGTGTGTGAGTCCAAGGTTTTAACTAGACCTTCGATATCCTTCTTATATTATGATAATATTGAGGATAATTCATATCATAATGCACTCTTTATTATATCACATATTCATAATCAACCCATTTATAGTGTTCTCATCGATAATGTTTCTAGTGTCAACATGTGTACCATTACATTATTATAGCATTTGGGCTATTTAGAGTAGGATATCACTTTGACAAATACAATTATCAAAGGATTTAGTGGGAATATATAGTGTTCATTGGGTGATATTGTACTTTATATATTGCTCTAACACACGTCATCACACATTTCACTATAGTTACCAATGTAGGAGTTTTTGATATGTTGGTCACCCATGGATTCTAAAAATTTGAGTAGTGCCATCTACATTTCATAGATTCATGAGATTCATTCATGCTAATTAGGTTATTATAGTTTGTGGAGTTTCATATAAGTTATCATTACCCACTTTAGAACCATTTCTTTTGCAGTCACCAGTTTTAGCTTTTACACCAATTTTAGTTTCCCCATTAGTTATAATTCTTCCCTCAGTATAGATTTAGACATAGTTGAGGCATCCATCACCAGTATAGAGAATTCATACACCTTCACCACTTTAGGACTCTAGATATATTATAGTTATAGTATTCACACCCAAATTAGTATCATTGAGATCTCATGCATCTACATATAGAGCACATATTTAGAGAGATTTTCCTACTTCTAGATGGGTCCCTAAGAGCCATATAGTTTCATCCACTTCTTAGAGTTATAGAAGGACCCCACAATCATTTTCTACTTTATATATTTCAAAACATTTACCTTGCATATAGCTTTTAGAATCATAGTCTCAACCTTTCCATTATGCTTCATGATCACACACAATACCATTGTTTGATATAGGACACCATGATAGGGAGTATCACCTGAGACTCATCAATTAGTATCATTTATTCTCAATATTTCTTGTACATATTTCAAAATATCAAAAATACCAAAAACATTCAAACATATATAAAACATAAAAACATTTTGATTGTATGCATCATCTATGCTTTGCATTACTACTATTATGCTAGGACTTACATTTGTTGTTTCATTTTATTGTTTGTTGATTTATCTACATTACCATGCTTCACTTGATCTTCTTTGAGTGTGTGCAGTGACATCTAGATCCTTGATTACTTCACCCTACCCATTGAGAGGGCATCCTACTTATACATTTTAGGCACACATCAGTATACATACCCATTTGGGGAATCTTCTACATGACTAAACCATCTAGGTTATGTCATTTATATACTACACACCCCAAGCTATCATGTTGATGTACATTACTTACTAGATTACATAGATTACTATATTGGAATTTCACTAGTATCTAACACTTTTGTATGTATTTAACATATACCCAGTCTTAAACTAAATATGTCTTGCATAATTTCACTTTTGATTTGATTATTTAAATGTGATCTTATCTTTCTAGTTATTACATTCTTTTCCTTCTTACTTAGCATAGTTTGTTGGATTGCATTTATAGTTCCTACATGTCTCCTATGTGTGACTTAGGACATTTGCTAATGTCCTTTACTTCTATTCATGCGTGTGTACCTTTGGAAATTTTCCAATGTCCTTTGCTTTTAATCTTCTATGTGCCTATGGCCCTCATTCTAATCTTGTTTGTTTCTATGATATGTCTATGTGGCATTTGAACATGCCTTGTATGCTTATTTTCCTAGTTTGAGTGACATGTTCCCATGTCCCTTGTTTGCTTAGCCCCTTGATCACTCTTTTATACTTCTTGCTCCATGTGCTTGTTTCTTGATTGTTTTTTTATTGTTATAATGCCATGGTCCATATCATGTATTTTCCTTGCTTTCTTGGATGCCATGATGGACAACATGCTCCATCCCTCCTTGCTAACAACTAAAAACTAACACTTTTAATTCTAGTTTAGTAAATTACATGTGTTTTTACATTTTTATGTCTATGTAGGCATACCCCTATTGATCAAAAAATCTCTCAATACAAATATTTCTATATCTTGAGATAACTTTTTGATTATCATTGTTATATCATATATATTTCTAGCTTAACACACTTGCAGGGATTCTTATTTTGAGGGTATTTATTTACGTTACTTATTATTACCCTCAGAAGAGGGGGAAATAAATAGGGGTTTTGTCATAGATATTATAGCTCCTAGTGGTTGAAACAACAATTTTTAGAATAATTAGAATAAAATCTAGACATCAGACCAAGTAGAACAAAATACGTGGACACTAGAGAATCCATAATAGTCATAAAATTTGGCCTTGGACAACAATGCCAATGTTGTATTTTAGCACCAGATAGTAGGGTGTCTTATTTTTGACACTCTTATTTAGATAGTAAAACAATCAATTTTTTCTATAAATAGACAAAAAGGTGAGTTCAATCACAGGTTTATCAACATAGTATAGTCTAGGTTCAACATTTTTCAATATAATTTTTTCTTAAATAATCTAGATATAGGGGATATCATACATGTCATGATGGATCTCACTTCCTATTTTATATTAGGTAGTTGATATAACTTCTAGTTTAAATTCCATGTTCTAGACACAAATGATTGGGGGCAATATGCACAACATATTGATCCTCCCCTTTTTCTGAGTTTAGTTTATTTTCCAAGAATTTCTCAGTAGTTATGTTCCTTACTATATCATAAGTGATTGTAATCCTTTTTAAATTTTGTCTTTTATACAATATTAACTTTCTAAGTACCTAAGTTCTTGAGTTGGCTTCCACATAAGCCTATTATACTAGTTTTAGAGTGTCTTTCATACAAGCCTAATCTCCATCTTTCAAAATAGCCAAGAGTGGCCAAGTTTCCAATTTACATTTGGATATCCACACCAACATTTTTAGATCATAGTACATTTATGGGCTTTATGAGCTATCTCATATGACATCTTTTTCATACCAATATTACTTTATATCTTCAATTCATGGGGTAATGATGGAGCCAAAGGACTAGCTAGCCTTTGTATTCTTAAGCCACCCATTTAGAGGGATTAGACACATTCAAAACATTTAGTGACACACACATGATTCATTAGCTTCACTTAGAAGGTGATGATTGAGCTAAAGTGCCTATCTTTGCATTCTTGAGCCACTTTCTAGGGAATTGAGCATTCATCTCCATTCATGATATAACTTTTGGTACAACACACACCTAGCTTTGTATTGGTTCATGTAGTCAATGAGGTGTATTCACTCCAAGGTCACAATAGGTTTTGTATTGGTTCATGTAGTCAATGAGGTGTATTCATTCCTTTCTCTTCCTCTCTTTATTACCTAACTTTTATACATTCTTATTTTAGATATAGCATATCTAGTAAGAACTGATCTACTTTATGTTTTTCATTACAAATTCATTCTTCACATCATGATCTCTTTATGCACATCTAACATCACACAACTTCATGAGCTTCACCTTCATATGTAAGTTTAGGTATTCTTTGTTTTTCTTTTTTTCCTTTATCCTAGTATTTCACTTCGCTATATCACTAGAATAAAGGGGGGGGGGGGGAAATGTAGTCATATAAAATGTGAAATTTGGTTACTTGAATATGACTCATGACACCCAATCCATATATCCTCTTAATTTCTTTCAAAACCCTTTTAGGCTCTTCTTTCATTGATTCCCAATCATCCACAACCTTTTAGACTTAACCCCTATAGACCTAAGTAGCTTTCTCAGGCCTAGATCCATCCCCCTGGGTCTCATTCCCTCTGGACAACATCACCCAAGTTGGATAGGAGTGCTAAAACCTAGTGTATCTAGTTTTAAATGCTATTATCCAAGTGTACTTTTGGGCCTAATGGTCATATCTTTTAGAATCCTTATCCTAAATCATGTCAGCTTAACATGAATTCATTTAACCCATGATCATTAAATCCCTTATAAACTGCCATTCAAAGTCCATCTAGAAATGTTGGCACTCATTTACAAGAGAGAAGCAAGAATACAAGCAATATCACTCAAGCACTCATCTCTATTCTCTACATACAACCATCCAACAATATTTCAAGCTTATTCAAACCCTCACACCAATCCCTAGTCATTCCAAGTACACCCAATTTTGCATTTACTTGCATTTTTCATCACACTATTACACCAAGAATTTTAATGAAATAATTACATATAGCTTGATCCCTCCTCATAGTATTGGTATGTAGGTAGTGTGTGCACACATGGGGTGTGAAGTGTGTCTATTGTATCCTTTACACACTAACTCATTTTCCCTATTTTCTAGAGTTCTATATAATTATGTAAAAGACACAATCACATGAAGAATCAACTCTATAAAGAGTTCCATTAAGAGTGAGGATATGAAATTTGGTACACAGGCTCACACAGATGCTATGAATAAAACTTAGGGAAGACATAACGCTATGAGCAGTTTGGACAACAATAGCAAGACCAAGACTACATTTATAGATAGTAGGGTGTCTTATTTTTAATGGTCCTATCCAACAAAGAAACAAACTCTAGATCTTAGTTTATGATAGTGTTTCAGTCCTATTCCTCCACTATCAGACTCTATCTTAGCCGTAACAACCTAGAATAAGCTAAGTCATATTTTTTCTCACTTATTACTATTTTTAGAAAAGTAAAAAAGATGATTAAATCACATAAATTATTATCTTAATTATGTATATTATTTACTTATTTTATCATATTCTAGACCTTTATTTTTTAGGAATAAAACTGTTAATTTTCCAAAAATAATCAAACAAATATATACGCATACATGGTTGATAATACAAACCCTTTTAGGGATTTGACTATGTATATAATTCATTTGGAAAATAAAATTAATTGGGTTTATTTCATTTATCCATATATCACAATGTTAATATATGTACATATACAAGGGTATACATATACACCCTACAAGACTTCGATGACCTAGTGTATATATACATACCAATGTATATATGTGTAATATAATCAATTTAAAATGATTGATGTTTTTTGTTATGAGGTCTTAAGTTTTGTAAAATATATTTATATTTAATACATATTTTATATCATTTTCATATATAA
Source organism: Torreya grandis (assembly GCA_037957365.1). Classification (NCBI taxonomy): domain Eukaryota; kingdom Viridiplantae; phylum Streptophyta; class Pinopsida; order Cupressales; family Taxaceae; genus Torreya; species Torreya grandis. Next base: position 219,625 of record JARHVA010006398.1, read on the forward strand.
TCATTAAACCTACAAACTAAGTTGAACATTAACTGATTATGTTAAATATACATAAAAGTCAAATATTGATTTGGCTGAGTTTATGTTATATGTTTGTGTACTAATTTGATAAACTACTTTTATAAGGCATATAATAGTCTTAGATATAATATTAAATTCATATTATTCATAGGCATATATGAATTACTTAGTCTTTATATGATTTGACTTGGACTGTATAATTCATAGGTTGAGTTTACTAGATATCAATTCATTCTATTATGTAAATATCTTAAGGAGTATATGAATTATCTTATGAATGAACTCATATTGGTTTTTAATTGATTTTGATAGCCTTATATAAATCATGGTATGGATGAGTTTTAATTTTATTAATATTTTTTATGAGGAGTATATTGGGTCAAGGGTTGAGTTATATTCTCACAAAATTCTCAATAAGATGACATTGTCAGCCGAGTATATAATTTTTAATCATTACATATGTAATAAATTCAAATAGTTCTATGATTTGATTGATATTTGTATTTTTAAATAATATAGTTGGTAAATCACTGATTAGCTAAGCTCAAATTGATAATGATGTATATTCTATGCATTTTTAGTTGAAATAATGGAATTGGGAATTATTTGGTATATTAAAGGTTTGTGACTAATTTTTATAGTTCAAATGTATACTGATAATACAAAATATACTCTAAGATCATGGATAGTGGATTTTCTACTTAGAATATAATGTATACATCATTAAATTAGTGACTGCATATAAATCTATATATACTTGAGAGTTTAAAAATTATAAATATATACATGGTATAAACATATGATTTGTTTAGACTGATATAAATCTAAGAATGGATATACCATTTATATATGTACACAACTTATTTTATGTTGGTGAAAATTATTATTATAGTAGGGTAATATGAGTGATTTTTTATGTATTTAATTAGATGAAGCATTAAAATAATGTATTTAGTTATTTAAATACAGATCTTATTAAGTTGTTATATGACTAGATTTTGTTATTTTTTTGCAATATAAACAAATAAATAAGGTGTGATTAATATTATGTTTCATGGATGAAATAATATTTCAATGTTACATTTTGATATTGGATAACTTTTAGTATAGATATAATTATTACCCAAAAGGTATGTTTATATTAAGGATTACTTATGATTCTATTTATTATTCTACAATAAACTAGATGATATTAGATTCATTGCATTACATTTGATAGACTAAATATATGTATTTGATATTTATATACTTAGCACACTTTAAATTTTCTTATAGGAAATATCTGATTGAATCTATTAGTTTTTATATTTATTATATAATTAAACAAATATCACATTTATGACACTAAATAAGTAGTGGATGGATTCCACTAGATTAATTAGCACCATTAATGCAAGATGAAGTGTAATCTAATTGAGTGTTGTGTATGAAATATACTGATCTTATATATCATTAAATATTTATAAATTTTGGCCAAAGTAATGTTTATAGTTAAACATTATCATTTCATGCTTTTGATATAGTTTACATGTTCATGAAATATCATGTTAGAACATATTTATTTATGATACGTATCATGTATTATCTATCTTATATCACCTGAGTTTTAGTTTTTCACTCTAGATTACTACACCATGATTGTCTACCCATCTGTGAAGGGAGGGCCATTTCCTTGTTGGGAGATATTGAGGGGGATTAATGGTCCATGGTTAGTGTGGAAAAGCACTCAGAGATGCTCTCCCTCCCTGCAGTAGTACTACACTTGATATTATAGATAGGTACTTGAATCATGGAGACTCATGCTATGTGGATCTTTGTATCATTGTATTATTATTTATTGAGACATTATTTATTGTTGAAAATATGATATTTATTTATTTTTACATCTACAATAGTGGTTGTAATGTTGTATCAATCATGGCTAAAATTATATTATTACTTTAGTGAATTAAATGATACTTTTATTATTTATTCAACATTGTACATGATTTGTTATATCAATATCATGGTGATCATTATCCAAATGGATTATCTATAAACCTTATGGGGTTAACTAAAATAATAAACTTAGTTAAATATCATTTATTTATGTTTATCATGGTGAAATCTATTGGATGAATGTGTGTAAGTAATTTTAAAATGTATATATATGCTCTATTTTGGTAAAACCCATTGGGGTTGTTAAATTTTGGTATCAGACTTGAGTCTCAAACTCTAGGACTTAATGTGTCCACTAGTACAAACTTAGTATCCTATTAAGTAGGAAAAATAATAGTACATGATATATCAAGAGGTGCGAGTAATTGGAATACCAGTCCCCCTATTGATCTAAATCAATTCATTATTGAGCAAGTTATGAATTTGGATTGAATACTCATAACCATGCAAGAGAATAGGGATCAAATTAAGGCCCTAAAATAGGAAGTGTATGGATATGAAGAGGTGAATGCTCAAGAATAACCTAAATAACACCCTAGTGAGTAGGAACATCCTCAAGAGTAGAGGTAAGAGGAAGTGCCACAAAACATAAGAGCTCAAGTAGCTATAGAGTTGGCACATGACATGAAAAAGGTGAATCCACCCAATTTATATGGAAATATATTAGGGGATGGAGCTGAAGCATGGATGACAAAGATGGAGATTTTTTTCTTAAATTTGAAATTACTCTAAAGTCACCAAGGTAGTCTGGAGAGCTTATCATCTTGTTGGTGAAATATTAACTTGTTGGGAGAACAAGAAGCTTGAGATGAACCTTGACTCTACCACCACTACTTGTGAACAATTTATGACACTATTCAAGTCATGATGGATTCCACAATTATACATTTTTTATAATTTTAAGGAGATATATCAATTAATGAATACTAAGAGTAATTCACCAAGCTTCTTAGGTATGTACCTCAATATCAAGCAGATGAGAAGTTCAGGATCAAAAAGTTCATCATGGGATTAAAACCCTAAATTATTTTTGAAGAAGATGTGTATGCACCATATACCATGGATCAAGTGTTCAAGAAGGTATTCAAATAGGAATAGAAACTAAAATCTCTTACCCAAGTTAGAGATCATTTAATTTTTTTTTTTAAGTTCTAAACCAAATTTTTAAATTAATAACTAGAAGTAGATTTTTTTTTAAGTTCTAAACCAAATTTTTAAAATAATAACTGGAAGTAGAGGAGTGGAATTTCCAAGATTTAGTTCAAGAATTAGAATGCAAAGTTCAAAAATGGTTCAAAGAATAAGAAAATTATTAATGGTTTCAAGGGAGATTTCAAGAGAAACCAATAGTTTGATAAGAAAGGAAAATTAGGAGGTTGTTTCATTTATGGAGGTGACCACTATGCTTTTGAGTATACTCAATAAAAGTTAAAGAGCAAGGGTTATGCTTCTTAGTAGGGTATATTTCAATAACAAATTCATGTATCTATTGACAATCATTAGGTTGAGTATCAAGCTTTACCTATAGAACTACCAGGTATTTTTTTGATCATATAGTTTTTATTTTGATTAAGACATGAGCTATAAAATATTTCATTACTCCTAGAATGCTTGTCTAGAAAATATGGAGTTATGGCAAGTGCATAGTCAGTATAGTATGGGAATTAGTAAAAGGTCAAAGTTAACAAGTGTTTAGTCAAATTTGAGATTAGGTTTCTTAAATTCACTATAGTTGTGCATATTTATGCTTCACAAATAGGGTCATATGATGTGATCCTAGGATTCAATTGGATTCTGAAGCATAAAGCTAAGTTTGATTGCTATCTAAAGAAGGTTGAGTATCAAGGTGATTTTGGAAATCAGACACAACTTTAGGGTGAGAAAATGGAGTTGAAGCTAAGGTATATTTATATAATTAAACTTAAAAAATCTCAAAATAAGGGATGTTAGGAATTTATCATTAAGATAAATGAGATGGAGGAATATAAGGAACCATTCATCGATTATTCAAACTTTTTAAGTAAATTTTAGGTCATATTTCTAGAGGAATTACCTAGATTTCCACCCAAGCATGAGTTTGATTTATTTATTGATATCATACCTAGATTATAACTATAGTTAAGGCATCATATAAAATGACAACCATAAAACTAGTTGAGTTAAAGGATCAACTTTAGAAGTTATTATCAAAAGGACTGACTTGACCAAGTGTGTCACCATGGGGTCCATAGTTATATTCATCAAGAAGAAGGATTTTACTCTTTGCCTATGTATTTATTACATAATGTTAAATAAGATGAAGATAAATATTAGACATCTACTACCTCGTATTAATGAACTTTTTGATCAAATACGAGGTTTAATAATATTTTTTAATATTGATCTTAGAGTAGGGCATCATCAACTAAAAATTTATGATGAGAATATTTTGAAAACAATGTTTAGAACTTGATATGGGTATTATGAGTTCACAGTGTTACCTTTTGGGTTGATAAATACTCCTAAACCATTTATGAATCTCATGAACAGTGTGTTCAAATATTATCTAGATCATTTTATTTTGGTCTTTCTAAATGACATCCTTATATATTTCAAGGATGAGGAATAGCATCTACAATATCTATAAGTAGTTTTGTATCTTTTGTAAATTAGAGGTTGTATGGCAAGTTGTCCAAGTGTGTATTTTTCCAAAATAAATTGTAGTATTTGGGGCATGTTATCTCTATAGATGATATTTTAGTTGATCCAGTAAAGATACATTCCATAATGGAGTGGCCAACACCAAAGAATGTGCATGAGGTAAGGATTTTCATGGGATTAGTGGGCTATTACAGGGAATTTGTTTTGAATTTATCTAAGATAACTAAAAAATTACCTCTCTTTAGTGAAATAATAATAATTTTATCTAATCAAACAAGTGTAAAATAACATTTTAGGAGCTAAAAAGGAGGCTTACTTTAGCACCATTGCTAAGAGTTCCTAATCCTAATGGTTAATTCTCAATAATCATATATGTATCTAGGGATAGAATTAGAGGATTTATTATACATGATGGATCAATTTTAGCTTATGAGTATATAAAATTGAATCTATATGAGGTGAATTATGCCCCTCATGATTTGAAACTTACATCAATTATGTATGCCTTATAAATTTAGAGGCATTATCTATTGAGAAAACTGTTTGAGCTTGAGACTAACAACTTAGGACTCAAGTACATCTTCACCCAACTAAAATTGAATGTTCATTAGGGATGATGGTTGGAATTTTTTTATATTATGGTTTTGATCATAATTATATCAAAGGTAAGGATAATAGAGTAACTAATTCTATATTCCATAGAAGGTACATAATAGTCATGGATACTATCAGGAGTACATTCCAAGATTAGGTAATCACATTCATTAATAGGAGATGAATTTTATGATTAGGTCAAGAAATCATTTTTTGATAATGCTCATAATATTAGGTATAAAATATTCAACCTAGAGAATGATGGTCTTTTGAGGTACAATGGTAGGATGTATGTGTCTAATAAATAGAATCTAAGGAGAATGGTGCTAAAGGAACTACATAATACCCCATATTCAAGATATTTATGGGTAACCAAGATCATGGTTGAGCTAATACCACTCTATTTCTAGAAAAGGATCAAGAAATATGAAATGGATTTTGTGTCTCATTATTTAGAATGTCAGAATGTGAAAGTTGAACATATATACCTAGATAGATTATTATATCCATATGATATATCAGAGTGTAAGTGACATGTGATTAGAATGGAATTTTCCCAAAGATTTATATTATCATAGAACTGACATGATATGAGCTTGGTTATAGTTTAAAAACTAACCAAGGTAGCCCACTTCATACTAGGCAACTTGATAGATGATGTTCCTATGCTTGAGAAGAGATTCATGAAAGAGGTGTATATATTACATGGATTTCTAGAGAAGATAAATTTGGATTGAGATTCAAGAATGACTTTTTTTTTTTTTTTTGACTCTAAAATCAAATCTAGGTAGGTAGTTGAATTACAACACTTCTTATCACCTAGAAACCAAAGGATAGACATAATAAGTTAATCAAGTTTTAGAAGATCTCCTTCATATGTACTAAATGGATAAAAAAATATAAGTAGGAGGAGTACCTTCCTTTGGTATATTTTTATTACAGAAAATCATAACAATTAGCATTGAAAATAGCTATATTTAAGGCATTATATGGAAGGATGTGTAGAACACCAATCAGCTGGGACAAGTTAGAGGATAGGGTAGTCTTTAGACTTGAGATGCTTATGGAAATGGAAGATCAAGTTAAGATAATCAGGTAGAGGTTGATTGAGGCTAGTGATAGACATAAAATTTATGCTAATCTAAAGAGAAAAAATAGGTTGTTTATTATAGGTGATAAAGTGTTTATCTGGGTTAAGCCTTATGAAATCTTGATTAAGTTTAGGAAGTCAGAAACTTTCAATAGATATATGGGACCCTTCAAGGTTTTATAAGTGGTCAATCCTATATCATATGGGCTTATTTTACCACCATCTCTAGCTCATTTGCATAATGTATTCCTTGCATCTTATCATAAAAAGTATGTTACTAATCCTTCACATGTGTTGGATTAGAATGCTTTGCAAGTTTTGGATCTTGGGGTGGTCATGGTAGAACCAATCAAAATAATTGACACTTGAAAACTCAGTTTGTGCAATAGAGAAGTGTCATAGTACAAGGTCTAGTAAGACCAATATTATAAAGATAGTTCCACTTGTGAGGAATGTGATGAGTTTTATAGGTTGTTCACAATTTTTTTATTTGATATGTTGATGCATATTATGTTATTTTCTATTGAATAATGTTTGAAATTCACAACTTGTGTTTTAATAAGTATCACTTAGATGATGACCAAATTTAAGGGGAAGGATGTGGGTATGTGCATGGAGTTAGGGGATAATTCCATGGACATTTTAGGTAACATGATCACATTAATAAATAATGTGATTGCATTATTTAATTAGTGTGATCACATTATTTAATTAACATGATTTTGTTATTTAAATTATGATTGGTAATTACCAAGCCATAACACAATCACATCATTTTGAAAATAATAACATGTACACATTAGTGTAAATTAAAATGATGCATACATGTTATATAATGTATTATACAATCTGTATGTTTTATATAATACATACATGTTATTTTGTAATAAGATCAAAACCATGTCCAAAAGCATGTGGGATTTTCAAATGAAATCAACTTTGGCAAGAATCTTATATTTACTACTCTAAATGTTACGTAAATATATTAGTAAATATAATAAATTAGGGTCACTCAGCATATGATAGATTTGGTCTCATAATTATACACCTTAAAATGTGGAAAATAGTTTTTCAAAATCTAATCAAGTAAGTACTTAGGCATTTTCAGGGTCTAAGTATTATACCTAGGGATTTAAGGATATATCTTTTGCAATTGATATCCATTTTTGATAAACATATAGTCATTTTTTAGATTTTTTTGCCTTATAAATTGATTATTGGAATTTATAAGAGTCTTAGGTTTGTAAAAAATGAAGTTTTCAAACCACTCACTTTGAAATTAATGTAAAGTGGTGTGATTGGTGTAGTATAGGTCATATTGATGACCTGTACATATCAAAAAACCACTTTGTGTTAATTTCACTTATTCATCATCCCTCTCTCATACTTGATCACTTCTTACTCATGCCTCATCACCCATAATCACTCTCTCATCATTATTCATTTTCCATAATCACTCACTCATTGACCCTCACTATCCCTATTCATCTCTAATCACTCACTCATGATCCCTGACTACTCCCTCATTGATCCTCACTATGCCTCATCATCCCTAGGTACTCACTCCACATCCTTCATCATCCCTCATTACTCCCACATTGACCCTCACCATACCTTATCATCTTTAATCACTCCCTCATCATCCTTAATCATTCCCTAATTATATCACACCATCCCTCATCATCCTTAACCACTCCCTCATTCACTTTCACCATCCCTAATCATTGTTTAATCATCTCTAATCACTCCCTCCTCATCCCTCATCATCCCTAATCACTCCCTTATTTAACCTCACCATTTATAATCATTTATAATCACTCCATATTCATCCCTAATCACTCCCTAATTTCCCCTCACCATCCCTCATGATGTAGATCCCTATTACATACTTTGCTTGTCTAAGCTCTCTGCCAATATTCACCTAGCTTTCACTTTGAATTTTCTTGATTGATCTCTATATTTGGACCCTAAATACATTTAAAATTCAAATATATATTTTATTCATTTAATTTATTCTCCATCATTATTCTAATGGTCTCACTAAACTCTTCATTATATTATCCTTACTTAATGCATTCAATCTCTCTTACTTTGAGACTATCCCCCTTACTAGTCTTTATTCTTTATAACAACTTGGATCAAATATTGTCTCTAGTTCCTTAGGATTTAATAGGGATTTTAAAAACTTTATTACATTTGAGTTATCTATAACTTCTTCTCAACCCTACTTAACTTCTCAAAATAATCCTCATATCATACACTACCTCTTACTCTATTTACACTCTTCTTGTAGCCTTTTTGGGATAATTTCCTTGGTATGGTCATGTACAGACTAAAATCATCATATTATCCTCATTTATTGATACCCCATAATATATCACATCTCTTCACAAATTTTTAGGCTTTGGTTCAGCTATTTGATAACTTTTTTTGGCTCTTTCGACTCTCGGATTAGGTCTTTAGGTTTCCTTCTACCCTGTCTACCACACAATCCTCCCTTATCCATAATTACACAACTTAAAAACACTATATTATATTTTTTCATGTTTAAATTAAAATTTTCACCAAATTTAATGAATTATCTATGATTACAACTCCTAAAAACTCACTTTGAAAGTAAAAACCCTAATATAGGGCTTATACTAGTTTTACAGACCTGAGAAGGGTCAAAATGAGATTTTAATCTTACAAAGGAATTTTAAATGACTTTTAATATTGGATTAGGTATTATTTAAACCTATTCACATTTTTAAAGTGTTTTATTTCCATTTTTAAGCTATAGTAGATTGACTTAACCAAATTTGACTAGACTATGTACTCAGTCACAGGTCTACAATAATCAAAGAAGAGGTTATTTATTCTAATTCATTCAAAAAAGGGTTATAAATCAACATTAAGTTTTAAAATATTTTTAAAAATGTTTAAAAACTTTAAAAAATCAATTAATTTCATCTATAACACTTAATTTTCTAATTTCCACAAAATACCACCTTGATTATGTTAAGTTTCTTGATGACTGCAAGACTATGTTAGTTTTATTTTTCATCATCCAAATATATGAAATTTACTTGAAATAATATAATAATTCATGATCATATGATACCCAACTAACCAACATATACATTTTAATTATCACTCCAATACATTCATATACATTCTCACAAAGATGCATACTCAAAACTTTTGCTCACAAAAGATAGGGTTGTGTTATTCAACACATAATGTCTTTAGAAAAATAATAACATAAAATTTTTAAACAATATTAAGGAATTACTAGTTCAATTTACTAATTACTCACATTTAAAAATCCAACCAAATATAATCTCCTCTTCCACAAGACTCTAACCTTCACTAAAATTTTAAGGCACAATTTGTAAAATCATAGGCTATATAGTTCATAATTTGAACATTCAAAATATTTGAAACTCAAATTAAAAGTGATATAATTACCATAAAATAAAATTATTTTCAACTTATCACTCACACCAAGATCAAAAATAAATTATTACTAATCATGTTTCATGATCATGCACACTATCAACTATCTTTGCACATATTCAAGAAGATATAGTGTTTGTTTTCTTTCTTATTTGTAGATAATAAAATATATATATATTCACTTATTTAGGGTTATTTAAATTCATCCTTTCTAATCCTACTCCATATAACTCTATTGAATCTAACTCTAAATATAAAACAAGACATGAATAAGACTATTATTACCAAATAACCATCAACTATATTATAACTTATTTTGTATGTTGAGAGTGTCCTCAACTAACTCAAATACTAACATATTTCTCAAATATGAGTTTAGGTATATGTGTTGTAACATCATAAAATCCTCACTAAATTCTAACCACACCAAATTCAACATTGGAATTCTTGAAACAAGATTTAAGTCTTTATGGAAGTTCAAAAATTCAAATGAAAGATTTGGAAAGAAAGCCCAATGTAAATATAATTCAAAATTGACACAAAACTAGAAACTTATAAATACTCATACAGATTCATTATAACCTTGACCACCTTATAAGGACTCAAAAATGTAAACTAGATCATTATTTATACTAGGTAGTGATTCTCCTACATCACCTCATCATCCCTAATCATTGCTTCATCATACCTCATCATCTCTAATCACTAATTCCTCATCCCTCATATCCCCTAATAATTCCCTCATTAATCCTTAGCATCACTCATCATCCCTAATCACTCCCTCATCCTCCCTAATAACTCCCTCATTGACCCTCACCATCCCTCATCATCCCTATTGACTCCCTCATCATCTATACTAAATTCCTCCTCATCCATCCTCATCATTGATCACTCCATAAAATACCTTAATGGTGGTATTTTCTTTGTATTTAATAATGTTAGGAGCTACAAGTGGAGAGTTGAGTGCTATCATAAAATATAAGACATAGTGATCAAAAGGATGTGGAGGAAAATTTGAAACATAAATATTTAATACCTATGAAAAAATGTGGGACTATTAGAAATGATTTAATTCATAATTGAAAATCCACTAGAAAAAGAGAAGTAAAACTACCATATCACAAAAAAATGGGTAGTAAATACATAAGGATCACCAAGCTATGCGATTTCCTGAAACCAATCAATTGATTTCCATATGAGGACATTTTATGATCCAAATAATTACATTGAAGGACTTATATTTGTATGTTTATTCATTGAGTCATCATACCAGAGAGTGGAAAATAATTTTCAAATGATTAGAATAAGTAGTCTAATATTGGAAAGTGGTGCTTAATTAATAAATTCAATTCAATACAATGAAGAGTGTCACACTATGAGCTCTATACTTTCACATCTTGATAAGTGGGTACAAGTTATCTAGAACTATAAAAAGGTAAGTAAATAATAGATTATGAACCCAATGATATGGCCAGTACTAAAAATATCTCTACTTATCCCAACAATAAATTATATGAATTAAACATATTATTTCATTAACAAATGTAGATCAATAGTGAGCCTATACACTTCATCAATTCCAATGGAATTCAAAATAATTTAATTTCTCCTAAATCATATTCTAAATAATTGAAATTGAAATTTATACATCATCCATAACCATACACTAGTGTATGGTCTAGTGCAAGCCTTGATAAATAGATCACCTAGTAGTGTCACTTGGTGTACAATATCAAACTTTTTAAAGATGAAATCCTTTATGACATCTCACCATTAGAGGTGTGTGATTTTTTACATGTGGTTAGCCATATTTTTAACATTGAAATGTAGTCTATATGAATTAAATCCTTGAAATTTTTTGATAGATTGTCATGATTTGAAATACTATATATCATAGTTAGTTTATAAGCTTTCAGTCATTAGTGCTAGGAAGTGCAAGAATATTGTCAGTTCTAGTAACAAGTATACTCTTAATGGTAATAATTATATACGTCCTATGGTGAAAAAATTACATCCTTATGTCACCATATCATAGTGTGGTTTATCCAAAAAACAATAATAATTGAACCATAAACTAGATGAATATAGGGATATTTGTTAGTCACCTAAATAAGTTCCTACATATTGTACACTAAACAATACTATTGATTTGATCCCTTAACTATATCTACCTCAAATCTCTTTATACAACATATCATTTTTAGAGAATGAATAGATCAAATGGTAGATCAATGAAATCATAGATAATGGACACATCATGCCCAAATCATTACCTTGTAGAAGCCCAATTATGTTTATGCCGAAGTTATGAATCAATTAAAAAAATATTAACAAGATTAAAGTTAATAACTATTATCCTAATTTGAATACCAAGGAATTTTTCTACCATATCCATGGTGTAGAAGTCTTTTCCAAAATTGATCTTAAGTTTGGGTATCATCATATTCATCTTAAACCTCTAGACATTTGAAATATAGTCTTAAACACAAAGGAAGGATTGATTGACTAGTTGGTTATTCCTTTTAGGTTAACTCATATGATGAATTCATTCATTTAAATATTTTTAACAACATCCTCAATCCATTTACCCAGGTCATTTTTTCAATCTACCTTGATGACATCTTAATATTTAGAAAACATGAGATGAACATCTACACCATGCTTAACTAGTGTTCACATTAACATATTTTTGTGATAATATGATTAAATTTTCATTTTTCATGCAATAGATAAAATATTTGGGATACATTACACACAAAAGGAGTTCATGTGTGAACTTAACCAAGATTCAAGTCATATAGGAATGGGAAACACTGAACAACTTTGCATCTGATTCAAATCTTCTCAGAATTCAAAAATTCTACAAGATATTTGTGTTTATTTTTTATATTTTGAACCAAAATACCAAAGGTGGAACAAAATAAAGTTTCATTTATTTATTTTCACAACAAATAAAATTTAATGAACTAAAATTTAGATTCTATTTTGTGTTAGTACTTATGTTACTTGACTATAAATTTGGAAGATCATCCAATTAATTTAGTAATAAAATTGACTATCAAAAATGGGTATTGACAACAAAATTCCTAGAAAAGAGTAAATATATATTATAATGGATTAAAAAACATATGATTGGAATCAAATATATCTTTTGAGTATATACTTACACCAGATGATGAGGGCGTGATTAGGGATGGTGAGTGTCAATGAGGGAGTGATTACTGATGAAGAAAGATTTATTATGGATTATGAGGGATGAAGAGGGAATGATTAAGGATGATTAGGGATGGTTATAATTAATGAAAGAGTGATTAGGGATGATAATCTTGAGTTATGAAAGATGTTGAGAGATAATGAAGGTTGTCAAAGGAGTGATTAGGGATGAGGAAGGAGTGAATAGGGATGAAAAATTGATTAGGTGTGGTGATGGATGAGGAAAGAGTGATTAAGGATGATGAAGGATGGCGATGGAATTATTAGGGATGATGAGGGATAGTGAGGTTCAATGGAGGAGTGATTAGAGATGACTAGGGATAGTGAGGGTCAATGAGTGAGTGATTAGGGACAATAAGGAATGATGAGAGATTTATTATGGGTGATGAGATATAGAATGAAGTTATCAAGGATGAAAGAGGGATGATGAACAATTTAAATTAACACAAAGTGGTTTTTTGATGTGTGTAGCTCATTAATGTGACCTATGCTACCCAAATCACACCACTTTTAATCAATTTCAAAGTGAGTGGTTTTAAAAATTTAATTTTGATAAACCTAAGACTTATAAAAATGCTAAGAATCAATTTATAAGGCACAAAAACCTAAAAAAAGACTATATGTTTACCAAAAATGGATATTACTTACAAAAATTTATGTCCTAACATCCTTAGGTTTAATCCTTAAACCCTAAAAATGCCTAAGTACTGACCTTATTGGATTTTTAAAAATTATTTTCTACATTGTAAGGTGTGTAATTATTAGACCCACTATTATATTTTGAGTGACCCTAATTTATTATATTTACTAAAATAAATTTTATACTTAACATTTAGAGTAGTAAATATAAGCTTTTGGCCAAAGTTGCCTTCATGTGTAACTCCCACATACTTCTGAAGATGGTTTTGGTATTCTTACAAAATAATGGGTATGCATTATATAACATGTACGTGTTGTATAATACATTATAAAATGCATATGTGTTACATAATGTGTATGAGTTATATAGTGCCTACATGTTATTTGAATTTTAATTGAAAATCAAGACTTTAGGCTCAAAAATGGCTTGGATTTCTGAACCAAAGGATTGTGATTGTGCATTTACAGCTGAGACCACCAACAAATTTCAACTTCAATCACCAAGTACGCTATGGATTTTGACATCAAAATTAAAAAAATTAAAACCATCATGACAAGCATGTTATCCAAATATATGATTTTTATAATTTTTGGGATATTTCAAGGGTTCAAACTAAACTTATTTCTAACTACACCTTTTTTAAGCCACTACATGTCTGTTCATGATTATCTAAATTTTTTTCATTTATCTAATTGAAAAAAAAATTATATTGTAATAAACTAGGCCTAATTCTACACAAATTCAAAAAAACTAGTTTTTTTTTTTTTTTTTTGAGGTAGTTAGGGTGGGCCACACAGATGGATATATATATATATATATATATATTCATTGAAAAAAAAAATTGTAACACACTAGAATATCTTATCTAAATATTCACCAAAGGCTTTCAAACAATATTTAACAATTCTCAAAAAATGGTGGGATGCATGACCATTTATCTACTATGTTCTCTTAAAAAAAGGAGGTCGTCATGAAATTTTATATGTTTTACCTACTTATATGTAACCATTTTTCAAAAAAATAGTTTTTTGGAAACTAGACTCAAAATGATACAATTCATGTTTTTATACCATCTTCAAATTTTGAGTGTAGCCATCTCAAATTATCTACATAATTTCAAATTTTTAAAATTTTAGAAAAAACATGTCCATGGGTAGGCCCTTTTTCATCCCCCAAATTTATGAACTTACCCATGTCATATCCCAATTTCTCTCGAAGATGAATAACCTTTTTATTCATGAATTATTATGGTTGTTATTTGATTAAATACTATTTAATTCATCTATAATTCATATTCTAGTTATGTGATAGTTATATGTTACTTTATTTACATGATTGATTTTCTATGAGATAGTTATACTTACATATTTTTTACTTAATGATCATGTTTTTTAGTTCATACAACAATATTTTATGATACATTTATGTTTTGAGCTAACTACCTTTATTATTGTGAGGTGGATGCAATATAGATCCATCCATCAAAGTGTAATGGATGGAGGGCATCATTAGAGAAGGTGGTGTAGATAGAGGCATTGGGTAATGATAGAGAGAGGAACTAGAAACCAACACATACCATAATAGATTAACATATTGTATGATTATTGTTTTAGTTAAATAGTTGTAATATGTTCTTATTTATATTATATATGTTTGTGGTGATTTTATTTTTTATTTGTTGATTTTGTTGATTTCACTAATTTGATAGTCTTATGTATCCTATATTATACGATTTTATTGCTTGGGTGATTGAGTGAATTTGTTCATGTTTTAGCATGACTTATCACTATCTTGGTTATAAATGAGTGATTCATAAATAGTGTTTTGTTTGGATACATTGTTACAATAATAGATGGATTCTATTACTTATATTTATCAATTTTTCAAGTGATTAATGATGCTTATTAGGTTACTATTATCATATATGATAGTTGAATAAACTTGCAATAAGATATTACTAAATTAGAGTTTTCTGTTAGCATTATCGAATGACATTAGTTTGACATGGTATAATGAAATTAATGTTATTGACTTAAGACTACTATAAATCCTTAGTGATTATGTAATAAACATGATGTTATGTAAAATTATATAGATAATTTCATTGTTTAATGTTTTTATGGATAACATTGTGTTTAAATCTTGAATGACTTATTAATATTTTTGATGGCCTTTTGATAGTAATATGTTATATTTACCTTGTCATATGGTTAGCATGTTAAGTGTACTTATTGTTTAGTCGACATGGCATGGAGATTATAATGTTTTAAGACTTTTATAAAGTTGATGCATGATTTTAATTGAAGTCAAAAAACATGCATATTTTTAAGGATTATTTAATGACTATTTTATTATTATTGAGAAGGTTCAAGATCATTAGGGTTTCTAATATATCTTTAACTTGAGTTATAAATCACTTTAAAAAACCATTATTTATATTTTGGGGTCTTATACATGAGGAAAATATGGTGGATTGTTAGTTCAATTAGCTCCTCGATTGCATGCATAGATTAAGCCATAATGGTGGCTA
The DNA here is from genome assembly GCA_037957365.1 of Torreya grandis. NCBI lineage: Eukaryota > Viridiplantae > Streptophyta > Pinopsida > Cupressales > Taxaceae > Torreya > Torreya grandis. Next base: position 235,729 of record JARHVA010006398.1, read on the forward strand.
AGAAGTTTAGGGGATATTGGGGATGATGGATGAGAATAAAGGAAGTGGAGAGAGGAATGTGAGGGTATGACATATGATAGCATATATAGAGAATGGCCGGTAGAAATAAGGGGGAAGAGTTTGAGTTATTCATGAAAGACAAGAACAAATATTAGTGAAAATAACTAGGTTGGTGATGTATTTAACTTTCTATATCAAATGGAGATAAATTATGTGTATGTTTTCATAGGGTTTTTGGTATTTTAATTTTATTTAAATTATTTAAGTGGATAAAGGTTTGGACCTATGGATAGATTTACCATCCATAGAACCAAACCTATATCCTTAGAACCCTAAAGCCTAAAATGGCTTGGACTGTGTAAAGCTTTAGTCTTTAAAAGAATTTTGTGCTGAGTGAATTTATTTTTTTATTTTTTTTTGTGTTATCTTATATGAAATTTATCCTAGTAAATGAAATAAAATATTAAATATAGTTGAATTTCAGTATGATAAACAAAGACTTTAATTGTGTTTATTTTTGGGAATGATATTATAAAAGATGTTGGGGCTTCTATTTATTAAAAATTTATATATAAGGCTTAAGTATTTCTTGTTATTATAATATATACACTTACTTGGTCAATAATACAAACCTTTTTTGGGATTTGAATGTGTGTATAATTTGTTTGGAAAATGAAATGAACTAGGTTTATTTCATTTATGCATATATCATAATGTTAAGATATATACAAATACAAGGGTATGTATATACATCTTATAGGACTTCAATGACTTAGGTTATATATACATACCAATTTTTGTGTGTGTGTGTGTGTGCGCGCGCATGCGCTTGCGCGCACGCATGCATGTAAGAAAATTGATTTAAAATGATTGAGGTTTTTGGATATGAGGTCTTAATTTTTGTAAAGGATAACTCTATTTAACATAGATTTTATATCATCTACATATATAAATATTAAACTCACAGAGTGAGTCAAACATTGGTTGAGTATGTTAAATATACATAAATGGTGAATATTGATTTAGATGAGTTTATTTATATGTCTGTGTATTCCTTTGATAAATTACTTGTATAAGGCATAAACAAGTCTAAGATAGAATATTTAATTCATGGTATTCATAAGCATATATGAATTACCTAGTCTTTATATGATTTGACTTAGACTGTATAATTTATAGGTTGAGTTTAATAGATATCAATTCATTCTATTATGTAAATATCTTTAGGGCTGTATGAACTATCTTATGAATGAAACCATATTGGTTTTTAATTTATTTAAAGACCCTTATACAAATCATGATAGGTTTTATTTTTAATTTGATTAATATTTTATATGAAGAGTATATTGGGTCAAGGGTTGAGTTATATTCTCATAGAATTCTCAATAAGTTGACATAGTTAGCTGAATATACTTTTTTTTATCATTATATATGTAAAAAATTTGAATAGGTTTGTGATTTGATTGATTTGTTAATTTTAAAATAATAAAATTGGTAAATCATTGATTATATTAGTTTGAATTAATAATCATGTATATTATGTGCATTTTTAGGTGAGATAATGAAATTAAGAAATTTTTGGTATATTAAAGGTTTGTGATAAATAATTATAGTTTAAATTTATACTTATAGTAAAAAAGATACTCTAATATCATGAACATTGGATTAACTACTTAAAATATAATGTATACATTCTTAGATTAGTGATTGTTTAGAAATTTATATATACCCAAGAATTTAAAAATTGTACATATACAGATGGTATAAACATATGATTTGTCGACATTGATATAAATCTAAGAATGGATATACCATTTATAGATGGACACAATTTTTTGTATGATGGTGAACATTATTATTATAGAAGTGTAATATAGGTGCTTTTTTATGTTTTTAATGTTTAGATGAAGCATTAAAATAAGGTATTTGATTATTTAAATACATATCTTATTAAGTTTTTATATGACTAGAATTTTTTATATTTGTGGAATATATACAAATAAACAAGTTGTGAGTAATGTTTTGTTTCATTTATGAAAAAATATATCAAGTTTAATTTTGATATTGGGTAAATTGTAATCTAGATATAATTCTTACCTAGATAGTATGTTTATATTGAGGGATGTTTATTATTTTATTTATTATTCTATAATAAACTAGATGACATTAGATTCATTACATTGCATTTGATGGACTAAATGTATGCATTTGATATTTTTGAGCTTAGCATATTTAATATATACTAATAGGGACTTATTCTGATTGAATATATTTTTTTTTATATTATTATATAATTAACTAAATCTTGCATTTATGACACTAAATAAGTAGTGGATGGATTCCACTAGCTTAATTAGTTCCATAAATTCAAGATGAGGTGTAATCCAATTGAGTGGTGTGTATAAAATTGACTGATCCTAGAGATCTTTAACTATTTAATAGCTTTGACCAAAATAATGATTATAGTTAAACATTGGTATTTCACGTGTTTGGTATAGTTTACATGTTTATGTGAAGGGAGGTTTTGATGGATAAATGTGTACCATAGGTGTCTAGAATGCTTAGAAACACTTCTCATTTTAAAATTATAGGAATTAAGTGCATGAGTTTTGTGTTGCAATAATCCTATTATTTGTTGGTGGAATAGAGGTGGAACAAGTGACTTTCATAATATTCATATTATTTGGTTGTTGGGAGACACAATGGCCAAATAGCAGATCTATGTAAAATATGTAGTACACTATGCTAAGAATAATTAATTGTGATCAATAACTAATCTAAGAGATAATATAAGATGGGTATTTACAATGACAATTAAACTAAGATGATCTAGTTAAAAAAGAATCAAAATGAAGGGTAGGGAAAAAAAGAAGGATATTATTGGTCTTTATAATAGACATTATGAAAAAGTTCAAATATCATCTGAATATAAATTTAACCAATGTATGAAGTGAAATAACTTAAGCCCAAATCATAAAATATATCAAGAAAGCTTCAAAGGAAGGTATGAAATGATGTAAATAAGAACCAGACTCACTTTAAAGATTCACTCCTATAAACAAATAGTGTTAGCTCAAATGCAAAAGAAGTGTAGCAAATGAAATAAGCCTAATAACTTTCATCTAATCTATAAATGGAAAAAATTATCAAATTTTCATCTAAGATACACATCTAGAATCCATATGGACCATTCAAATATGAAAGTGAAACTAGACAACTAAGAGAGAAACCATATATTACTTCACATAAGAAAATACTGGATAAGCTTTGTAGAATTCCTTGCTTATATTAACTATTTAAATTTTACAAATTAATTTGGTTCTAATGAATCCCCCCTTTTTGACAATGACAATGCTCCTTTTATAAGATACAAGGTAACATGTTGGTCAGTCTCATCCAATTATATTTATACAAGTGTATAGGACACGTACTTTTGTTCTATTCTAGAAAAAATGATTTTTCCAATGGATTGACTTATAAACAACATTTTATTCCAAATTTCACATGTATATACAAAAATAATATCATATTTAAAAATATTATACAATTTTGTTTATGAAAAGAACATTCTTGTTTCATCTAACATTGGGACCCACTAGTTGATTATGGGTCAGATCATCTTCATACATGCAATAATTCAATGCTTTGTACATGATTATGGTGAATATAAGATCAATTTAGGGCTAACCTGAAGGTTTCATAGTTCTCAAATGGTGGTTTAATTTGGGCTTAAGTGAGAATTATGCCTTAGATCCTATAATGGTATTTTATTTTTGCAAGTCTACTAGATCTTTAGTTTCCATTGCTTTTTTCTTATGTGGCATCATCTTAGCACCTACATGGCATCCTTATGGAATTTTTATGGAAAAACTATTCATCAATGTTTAAATAATGACCATTTTGTTTTAAAATCTTCCCTTTATCTTGTATCATTTGATTAATTTACATGGATCGATGTTGCTCATTGATCTTAATCCCTAGAGTTAAACACCATTGACTACCTCTCCTATATTTTATATGGTTATGACATGTGTGATTAGAATGTTTTCTCTAAGATGCATTGAAAATTCCTCTTTGATCATGCACCATTTGATCTTTTCAATTTAATTAAATGCATACCATTGATTCTAGAATATGCCTAGGCTTTAATCTGCATTAGGCTTCGAGGTTGTGCCACTTGGCAAACCCATAAGCCTTTTGAGCCTTGTCAAAAAAAATGAATTGCCTCACATCATCAAATCTTAATGAGGTGAGTAAATGTGTGTCATTGATCTCTAGAAAGTACTCAAACTTTAGCATGACTCTGTTAGAGTCTTGGCTTGTTACACTCTATCTATCAGATGTGTACATAGTAACGTATACCATCGATCATCTAGAACTTATTTGAGATATATGTTAGGGTCTAAGGATTAACTTTTCATTGATTTTGATATGTTTTATTATCTCCATCCAATTACATGTGAGCCATTGATTATGATCCATGCACTTGAGATAGATTGATTTCGTGCATCAAAATCTTTGGCTTGTCGAGTCTATCTCATATCATTTGATCAAATTTGCCAGAGTAAATGAAGGATGTTAATCCTGTAAATGAACACAATGTTTAAGTTATGATGGGGTATTATATAGAACTTAGGATAAAGTCTAAAGTATTTTTGTGTTAATAAAAATGAACAAGACTTTAGGACTAAGATATTAGTCTAAGTTATAACAAAAGGACCATGCATATAATGAAGACATAGAGTAAAGTCTTAGCCTAAGGTTTTTATCATATTAATAAATACAATAATCTTTAGGATAAGACTTTTGGCTAAGCCTTATAATAAAGGGACCCTGTGATTATTTATACCAAGATAATATTTTTAGCCTAAGGTTTGGTTGTGTTAAAAAAAATGACTAAGCCTTATGATAAAAATTAAACTAAGTCCATGGTATGATAATTGTCCATGTTCAATTTTAATTTCAATTCAAAAGGGGACCTATGCTAAAACATTTAGGCATGGATTAAACATGGATATAATTAATCTTAAACCAATGGTAATTAAAAATCAACTTAAGCATTAAACATGCTTATTCTGAAATGATATTCCATTGATTATGGAACATAAGCAATAAACTTTAGTGACATTGGAAGGGGGTGAAGCCATGATCATTCCAAAAATATGTCCATTAATCCAAGAGAGATTGGTTCTTATAGACAATAATAAATATTTAATTTAGGGCATAAAAATAATAAAAATCTAAGAAAAAGTCCTAGATTAATGTTCTTATTCACAGTAATACATGAGGCTATAATCTAAAGTCTTAGGCTAAGTTTAAAACATATTTAAAATGACTGTGCAACAAAAGAGTTTGATGAAATAAATGTCTCAAGGAATTGTCTCAGACAAATTATTTTAGGACTTTAGCATCAGGGGAAATGTTTCAAATAAAATATTTGAAACAATCTTCCCAAAGAGTCACTTGGTAGGGCCTTTACCCAAGACAAAAGTTCCAAAGGGCACTTCTCATGGGGGAAAGGGCACTTTTAAAATTTTGAAGGATAATTGAGGAAGGCAAAGGACCATTTTAAAAAGATCAAAGGGCATGTCTGAAGATAAGGTGCCCCTTACAAAAAGCTTGAAGGATAATTGAGGAAGGCAAAGGACCATTTATAAACTCGTGAAGGGTACTTTACACAAAGCCCGAAGATAACTTTCAATAATCTAAAGGGCACTTTAAAAAGGTCCAAAGGGTCATTCTTTTAGGTAAATTGTCTTGGATAAAGTGTCTGACACATTTCCCTTGAAGGGAAAATTCTTACAGAATAAAAGTTCCAAAGGGAAATTTCTTGTGGAACAAAAGTTTTGAATGATAATTCATAAAAATATGAAGGGTTATTTCAAAAATCCTAAAGGTTAATTGGCCTAAATTAAAATTCCAAAGGAAAATTCTATTAAGGCAAAGGTCACTTTCAAAAGAATTACATACAATTTATTGCAAGAAAGATTTTTTGGGATTTTTACATCAGATATAATGTTATAAATAAAAATATTGAAGGGTCACTTGAAAAAATATGAAATATCATTTTAAAAACAATAGATATGAAACAAAAATGCCAAAGGGTATGTGTAAAGAGGCCTAAAGGAAATTTTGTCAAGTAAAATGCTTGATACAATAAGTCCATGGGGAAATTGTTTCAGATAAAGTGTTTGAAATAATTATCCTGACATAGGTAAGTCTGAAGGAATAGACCAATTACATAAGTCCAAAAATAATTCTTGAATAAAATCTTAAAAGATACTTGGACAAAGTATCTAAAACATAGTCCTAAAGGGTAATTCATTTAGGACAAGGTTCCAAAGGAAAATCCCAAAAAGGCATGCTCAAAATATAAAACTTGACATTTAGAAACATAAAAAAAGGAATTTGAATTTAGACTAGACCACATGAATAATATAAAGGTCTAAAAGGGGGGCTCAGGACATAAAAAGTGACTAAGCATGGATGTTAGACTAAGGTTTGGTCATGTTGGAAAACATGACTAAGCCTTAATAAATAAAAATGAACTAATCCCATAGCATTATTAATTTGTTCCCACCTAATTTTAAATAAAAAGCTCTTGCCAAATTTAAATTTGAATTGAAAGGTCCAGGTAAAACATTAGGTTATGGTTTCAAAATATTAACCAATTATAGAACAAGGTTATTAAAACATTAATTAAACATTGAATCATAAAAACCCTAATCATTTTCATTCCCATATGGGCTCCATTTAACTTGCACTCTAAAACACAAATATCCAATGTCAGCACTTTAGATAAGGTTTAACTAAAACTATGAACAAAAAATTTAGCCAAACCATGGTGTGGATGATATTCAAATAAAAATAATGTACAAACATGCTAATGACACTCTAATCAATTGGATATTCAATTTTAAGGTATAAATTTTCACAATTTGACACAAGGGTCCCCATTTTTTAGAAATAGGGGTATGTTGACCTCAACAAATGGTAACTTCTAGGGGAAATATAACAATATATTAGAATTCAGAGACTCTGACTTAGACCAATAATTAAGCTACTTATTCCATTTAATCAGGCACTATTATTAAGATTTTATCCTAGTTAAAACAAATCTTGCATATGTAGAATTAAGATTAAAAATAAAAACTAAGTCATGCTATGTGTGTGCTTTGATTCCACTTACTAATTGCCAAAGGCTTTATAGGATAACTTCTAGGTTCATTAATTTAATTATTAACATTAAATTTCATCATGATTGAATATTCATTAAGAACCATGTTTTAGCTTAAGGAAAGCCTTAAATTTTCTCTACTACCATCCAAGTATCCATAGCCATGATAGAGATGCCTTTGGCTCCACTCAAGGCCTTGCTCTACTTCCAGCTAGGTGTCCATAGCCCTAGTGAAGATTACCGAAATTGCCTCTACATAGAAATATTTTTATTTTGTAATAATCTCTTATTTTGGTATTTTTTAGATCATTTTTGGATTTCTAGTAGAGGTTGGGAACCAGGTTTAGGTATTTGGTCAAGTGTTTAATTTTTAGACAATCATCTTTGGCTATAAACTTTGTCCCAGGCAAACAATATTTTTTAAGTGCAAGCATGACTATGTCCTAATAATTTAATCCTTCATCCCCAATGTGTAATACTTTTCAAAACCAATATTAGATCATAATAAGGTTTAAAATCTCAAGGAATAATTAACTCATCCATCAATATTTTCTAGTTTCTTTAAACTTCAACATCAAGCTCCTATTTTAATGATCTATGATCAACTAAACTTGAGAAGTCATACCTACATTTTTGAATTGTGAATTTCTTGAGTAAATAGATAAAGTTGAGCTGAGAATTATCCAAAATGACTTATTTAAAATCAAGGAATAAATCAATAGAAAATAAACAAATATAAATAGGCACTATATACAAATAAGAGATAGGAAATAAAAAATCAAGAAACAAAGAATAGGAAGGAAACTAAATTAATCCCTATGCTAACTACATAAAGTAATTACCTCTAAGATCAAATGGAAAATTATTTAGTCTAATAAATAACCTTTAATCTTGATTAATACCATTCAATGGCCTCTTCTTGTGTATAGAATTACTTTTATGATTATTTATTCTAGGTGATATGGCTTAGTTTCCTATCAGTATTCTCAGGTACATAGATTGAAGATGTAGGTTTAAAACCCAATTAGGCTCCCCCTAAATTATTCTAATTTATAGTAGAAGTAATATTTATACTTCATCCATAGATAAATAGTGGCTTATATCATCTTTACTCAATAATGGTAACTCGTCTAGTATCTTTAAATTGATGTCTTCATTGGGTTCTTTATGAAGTGGACATGGACTACTAATCTTTGCACAAAAATATTCCAAGTCATCCCAAAAGGCTTCTTCATCATAATATACTAAATTATGTTCATCTATAATCCCATTAGAAACATGTTAGTCCCATACTCTTGAGCTTTTGATAAAGTTATATGATAATTCTTGATCCATTTACTAGCTTCATCTTCAATGAAAAAAGGCTTCTCTTCTATCCAATCAGGCTCTAGCTTATCCTAGTTTATGACCTCCAAAATAATATAATCTTTTGGTAACTCCAAATCATTGGTGAAATCCTTAGATAAAGCATCCATGTGTTTTACTATCCCATCATCTACCATCTTGAGCTCTTTAATTCCATTTAAAAAATCATGGTATGACCTCTGTCAGTGATCATCTTCTTCAGGGGTATTCTCCATTTAAGAAATAAACCTATGTGGGTTGTCTTTTGTCTAACTTATGAAGAAAGATCATCTTGTACTTAATTCATATCCATTTCTAGAAACTCTTCTTCTTCATCTACATATGTTCTAATGATGATGTCTTATTGATCCTTGATTGTAATTTGTAATTTATTTTATATCTTCAAGAATACAAGTCCCCTCATATGCAAATTCTTCAATTGTCTCATCTTTATCTTCATCTTCATCATCAAATAGAGAATAAAAATCTAGCATGAAGGATGTAGAAGTTATTTCAAATCTATATGTACCTATAACAAAGTCTTGATTAGGCATAATTTTAGAGGTTTCAAAAACATTGCAATGATCAGCTAAATCTATATCACATAAACTCATTTGTATGCTTTCATATGATACATTATTATTATTATCATGAAACATGTTTGGAGGCCTATTGAACTTTTGATAAGCATATTTTCTATTAGAACATTCCCCTATATTTCCTACTTATTTTTAAAATTGAATAAAGTTAGTGATCAATTTTTGGACCATTTTTAATATCAAGTCATTTGGATTTTCTTATGTCTTAGGCTCACAAACTAGAGCATTACTACTAGTTATGGGCATTATAGCTCCATGATTTTGTGGATGGGATCCACTTTTAGTGTTATTTAGGAACTCTAGGTTTTGACCAGGATATGTATGACTCAAGGGAAAATGGTTTTGAACTAGTGTTAAAGTAGGTATACTAGGAATGACATTCTATATGGTCCAATTTGAATTGACATTAGGCATGGAATACCTCATCTGACCTTGGGGCTGAATTTGGTCATTAATGATCATGGATTTAGAGTAAACTCAGTTCAATGTGCTTATGATTGGAAGAGACCTTTTTAAAAACATGGAGTTCATGTGATCTATAACATCCTTATAAATTTATAAGGCTAAAGATTTATTGGGTCTATAAGGGGATATGGTTCTATTGAACATTTTTTGGAACCAAGTGTTAAAATATATCATGGTTTCATTGACATCCCTTTTAATTATGGTGAACTATTGATACAATAAATATGGACTAATGAATTTACCAAATTGATTAATGAAGACATTGTTAAATTCATTCTATCTAGTAATGTAGTTCTCAGGTAGGTTGAGAAACCATTCATATGTAAGATCTTTGAAAATAAATGGGAACAATCTACATGCTACATCTTCATGAACTACATTTAACAATCTCAAATCAACCTTGAATGACTTAATATGTTCCTCAGTAGTTATAATATTATTAGGATTGAAGGAAGGTAAATATTTTTCAAGATTTATAGGGAGAGCATGTACTATACCTGGTAAGTTGATTGAAGAACCACCTAGACAAGCCATACCTTGAACACATGAGTGCCTTAAACTAGTGAAGTGTTTAAGACTTTGGTAATTTTGATCATGTAAGCTTTGTCCTAGGTAATACTAGCTTGTGAACTTGAAAATTGTTTAAAATATGATGCATCAAAGTAATCTTTGCAAAGTATAATGATTTTGAACATTAAGCTAATTTTTGATAAATATATGTAACGCACGTCTATGTTCAACTAAATAAGATCAAATATATGTCTAGAATGATAAATGAAAGGGATATTTACATCTCTAAGCTTGAATGAACTCAAATTTTCAAAGAACCAGTCAATCTTTATACAAAATTTCTATTACTAACCTTAAACATGGGAAACACACAAATCATGAACTACCTTTGCATGAATATCTATGGATCTTCAAATAATATCGATCTTTGTCTAAAGGAAGCCTAAATACTAATTTAAAACCATAAATATCAATGATATTTACATAATTATGCTTAAAGAATCACAAATATACAAAGAATACATTAATCTTTAGACATAATTCACCAAGATGAGCAAAGATTCTACAAATTTAGAAAGATCTAACTAAACCCTCCTAACACCAATGAATCTCCTTCTATTGATGCCTAAATGTGTACCATAGGTACCTAGAGTGTTTAGAAACACTTCTCATTTTTTAATTCTAGGAATTCAGTGCATGAGTTTTGGGTTGCAATAATCTTGTATCTATTGGTGGAATAGAGGTAAAATAAGGGACTATTTCACAATATTTATATTATTTGGTGGTTGGAAGCCACCATGGCCAAATAGAAGATCTATGTAAAATATGAAATACACATGCTAAGAATAATGAATTATGATCAAGAACTAATCTAAGAGATAATCTAAGATGGGTATTTATAGTGACAATTAAACTAAGGTGATCCAATTAAAAAAGAGGCAAAAGGAAGGGTAGGGAAGAAAAGAAGGATGTTGCTAATCTTTCTAACAAACATTACAAAAAAGTTAAAATATAATAGGAATATGCATTTAACCAATGTATGAAGTGAAATATCTTCAGCCCAAATCACAACATACATCAGGCAAGATTCAAAGGAAGTTATGAAATGATGTAAATAGGAACTAGAGTCACTTTAAATATTCACTCCTACAAGAAAACATCATTATCCAAAATGAAAAATAAGTGAAACAAATGATATAATCCTATGAAATTTCAATTAATCTAGAAATGACACAAATTATCAACTTTGCATCTAAGATACATATCTAGAATCCATAGGGACCATTCAAATATAAAAGTGAAACTAGACAATTGAGAGAGAAACCATATAACACTTCACATAAGTAAATACTAGACAATCTTTGTAGAATTATTTTCTTATATTAAATACTCAAAGTTTAAAAATTAATTTGGTTATAATAACTCCCTTGTTTTAACAATTGATAATGCTCCTTTTATAAGATACAAGGTAACATTCTAGTTAGTCTCATCCAATTATATTTGTACAAGTGTATAGTACATGTGTCCTTTTGTTCTATTCTAGAACAAATTATTTTTCCAATGGATTGACTTATAAAAAATGTTCTCTTATAAATTTCACATGTATATATAGAAAGAATATCCTATTTTAAAATATAATATAATGTTGATTATGAAAATAACATTCTTGTTTCATCTAACTTTGGGACCCACTAGTTGATTATGGGTCAAAACATCTTCATACAGGAAAAAATTAAACTATTTATACTTTATTATGGTGAATATAGGGTGAAGTTGGGGCTTACCTTAAGGTTTGACAATGCTCAAATAGTGGCAGCATTTGGGCTTAAGTAAGCATATGCCTTAGATCCTGTAATGGTATATGTTTTTTGAGGGTCTACTAGATCTTTAGTTTACATTATTTTCTACTTATATGGCATCTTCCTAACACCTACATGGCATCCCTACAACATTTTCATGATAAAAATATTCATCAATGTTAAAATAATGACCATTTCCTTTTAAAATATTTCATTCATCTCACACTATCTGATTGATTTGCATGGATCGATACTACTCATTGATCTTGATCCTGAGAGTTGAACACCATTGGTTGCCTCTACTATATTTTACATGGTTATGACCTATGTCATTACCATGTTTTCTATAATCTATGTTGAAAATACCTCTTTGATCATGTACCATCTAATATTTTCCATCTATGTAAACATGTACATAGATTATAGAAGATGCATGGGCTTTAATCTGTATTAGGATTTGAAGTTGTGCCACTTGGTAGTCCCATGGGCCTTCTGAGCCTCATTGAAAATTTTTGACTTGCCTCACACTATAAAATCTTGATCAGGAAAGTAAATGCATATCATTGATCTCTATAAAATGCTTGAGCTTTAACAAGACTCTTTTAGAGTCTTGGCTTGTTACACTCCATTGATCAAATGTGTACATTATAATATTTACCATCAATCATCTAGAAATTGTTTGAGATATAAATTGGGATATATGGCTTGAATTATCATTCATCAATTTCACTCCATTTGATCATCCCCATCCAATTTCACACAAGTTGTTCATTTTGATTTGGGTAGTTGAGTGAGATTATTTCTATGGATCAGAATCTTTGGCTTGTTGGGTCTATCTTTCACTATTCAATCAACTCCATCTGAGTAAATGTGGGATGTTGATCCTATAAATGAACAAAATATTTAAGTTAGGATGGTGTATTATGTGTAACTTAGGTTAAAATCTAAGGTATTTTTATATTAATAAATGTGAACAAGACTTTAGGACTAAGATATTAGTCTAAGTTATAACATAAGGACCATGTATATAATAGATACATAGCATAAAGTCTTAGCATAAGGTTTTTATTATATTAATAAATGTGATTATCTTTAGGATAAAACTTTAGGCTAAGCCTTATAATAAAGGGACCATGTGATTATTTAGGCCAAGCTAGGATTTTTAGACTAAGGTTTGGTTACATTGAAAAACACAACCAAGCCTTAGGATAAAAATTATACTAAGTCCATGGTATGATAATTGTCCTCATGTAAGTTTGAATTCATATCAAAAGGGGACCTAGGTTAAAACATTTATGCATGGCTTAAGTATGGATCTAATTAATCTTAAACCAATGGTAATTAAAGATCAGCTTAAACATTAAGCATGCTTATTCCCAAATGATATTCCATTGATCCTAAAATATAATCAATAAGCTTTAGCAACATTAGAAAGCGGTGAATCCATGATCATCCCAAAAACATGTCCATTAATCCAAACAAGATTGGTTCCTATAGACAATAAGAAATATAAAACTTAGGGCACATGAATAGTAATAATTTAAGCAAAATTCCTAGATTAATGTCCTTATTCACATTAATAAATGAGGCTTCAATCCAAAGTCTTAGGCTAAGTTTAAAACATATTTAAAATGACCATGTCACAAAAGAGTCATTTTAAATCAATGTCTTAGGGAATTGGCTTGGGTGAATTATTTTAGGACTTTGGCATTGAGGGAAATGTTTCAAATAAAATGTCTAAAACAATCCCCCCGAAGAGTCACTTGGCAGAGCCTTTGCCCAGGATAGACATCTCAAAGGGAACTTCTCATGGGGGAAAGGGAACTTTAAAAAGTATAAAGGATCATTGAGGAAGGTAAATGACCATTTCAAAAATCTTGAAGGCCATGTATAAAGATAAGGTTCCCTGTACAAAAAGCTTAAAGGGTACATTTAGAAGATAAAGTTCCCCTTATAAAAATCTTGAAGGATAATTAAGGAAGATAAAGGACCATTTTTAAACTCTTGAAGGGTACTTTACACAAATCTCAAAGGGTAATTTAAAGAATCCAAAGGGCACTTTTGAATGTTTTGAAGGATCATTCTTTTGAAGAAATTGTCTCAAATAAAATGTCCAACACATTTCCCTCCAAGGGAAAATTATTGGAAAACAAAAGTTTTGAAAGGCAATTTACTATAGAACAAAAGTTTCAAAGGATAATTCAGAAAAGATGAAGGGTAATTTAAAAAATCCCAAAGGATAATTGGCCTAAACAAAAAGTTAGAAGGATAATTCTATTAAGGCAAAGGTCACTTTCAAAAGAGTTAAAGATAATTTGTTGTGGGAAAGATGTTTTGGGATTTTTGCATCAGATAAAATGTCCAAAACAAAAATCCAGAAGGGTCACTTTAAAAAATCCAAAGGATCATTTTAAAAATAATAAGTCTAAAAAATTATGTTGAAGGGTATGCACAAATAGGCTAAAGGGCAATTATATCAAGAAAAATGCCTGATAGAATAAGTCCATGAGGAAATATTTTAGATAAAATGTCTAAAACAATTATCTTGACATAGGTAAGTCTAAAGTAATAGACCAATTACATAAGTATAAAAATAATTCCTAAACAAAATTGCAAAATATACTTGTACAAAGTATCTAACACATAATTCTTGAAGGTTAATTCATTCAAGACAAGGTTCTAAAGGAAAAGCCCAAAAAGGCATGCCTAAAATATAAAACTTGACATTTAGAAACATAAAAAAATGACTTTTCATTTATATTAGACCACATGAATAATAGAAAGGTCTAAAAGTGGGGCTTGAGACATAAAAAGGGACTAAGCATGGATGTTAGATGAAGGTTTGGTCATGTTGTAAAAAATGAGTAAGCCTTAGGAAATAAAAATGAACTAAACCGATAGTATTATTAATTTGTTCCTACCTAATTTTAAATAAAAAGATCTAACCAAATTTAAATTTTAATTTAAAGGTCAAGGTAAAACATAAGGCTAGGGTTTCAAAATATTGATCAATTATAGACCAAGGCTATTAACATATCAATTAAACATTGAAGCATAAAAACCCTAAGCATGTTCATTCCTAGATGGGCTCTATTAAACCTACAACCTAAAACACAAATATATAATGTTAGCACTTTACATAAGATTAAACCGTAACTATGAACAAAAAATTTAGATAGACCATGGTGTGAATGATCTTCAAATAAAAATAATGTGAAAACATGATAATGACACTCTGATCAAGTGGATTTTGAATTTTAAGGTACAAATTTGCATAATTTGACACAAGGGTCCCCATTTTTTATAAATTTGGATATTTTTACCTCAATAAGAGGGCCATTTCCTTTTTAGGAGATAGTGTATGGGATCGATGGTCTATGGTTGGTGTGTAAAATCACTCAGATGATACTCTCTCTCCTTATAATAGGACTACACTAGAGACTACACTTGATATTATAGATATATACTTGAGTCTTGGAGACTCATGCTCTATATAACTTTGTATCATTATATTATTATTTATTGAGGCATTATTTATTGTTGAAACTTTACTATTTATTCATTTATAAATCTATAGTAGTGGTTGTAATGTTGTATCAGTGATGGCTGAAATTGTATTATTATTTTAATGAATTAAATGCAATCTTTATTATTTATTCAATACTTCATTATTATATCATTATCATGGTGATAATTAGCTAAACCTTATGGGGTTAAATAAAATAATACATTTATTTAAATACCACTTATTTAGGTTTCTCATGGTGAAATCTATTGGATGAATGTGTGTAATTAATTTCTCTCTCTCTCTCTCTCTCTCTCTCTCTCTCTCTCTCTCTCTCTCTCTCTCTCTCTCTCTCTCTCTCTCTCTCTCTCTCTCTCTCTCTCTCTCTCTCTCTCTCTCTCTCGGGGTAAAACCCAATGGGGTTGTTATAATAAGATAATGTAAAATAAGGATACTAACATGTAGATAAAGTGAAATGTTGTTATCGTAAAAGAACATAACTTACTCTCAGTGACAAAACACCACTTTATATTATTTCCTTATCATTCCAAGAAAATATTAGTTTGGTTGGGAGTGGGATCATGATAAAAATTCAATGTGTGTTTGTGAGGAAGGATTGGTTTTATTTCTCAAGGTCTTATAATGTAACTCACAAAATGAAAAGGCAATATATGTAGATATTAGTAGGAAAAAGTTAATATAAAAACCCAAAAGGGTGAAATAATTATAAAATATACTAAAGAATCATAAGGAAATTAATGGTTAAATAAACTCAAAAAAGAGTGACTATATTGATTTAAAACACTCTAATCATTTTGGAAAGACCATAAGTTTTCAAAATCAATGGTGCTAGTCAACATCAATGGTCCTAGAGAACTCCACCTATTAAGTGTAAGTTTGGGATAACTATAGAACTATAAATATCATCCCAAGAAGGACAATATATATGGAAATAAAAGGATCGAACCTTTCCACAATGTGTTTATGAGGACCCCCCAAAAATTTATTGGTTTGATGCAAATATTGGTTACTTGCATGATAAATTAGATGGAACTAATGATAAATATGAAACTTCTTTACCTAGTCTACTAGCCTACCACATCCCAATGAACCTTGTATCTATCATGAGGCAAAATGTAGATTTTGAGCTTATATTAGGATAGGGTTAGTTATTTTGTCATGTTTTTTAGTGTGATTTGACTTTTTATATTTTATTTCCTTTTTAATTTTTTAAATTATGGATTTTGACTCTTTTAGGTTTTTCAATTTTCTTCCTCCATATTATTTTAGAAGGCCAAAGATTGTTGTTAAATATGACTAACATAAGAGATCTTGCACCTAGATGTTAAATAATAAAACCTAGATACCATGAA
>JARHVA010006398.1:257500-272500 GCA_037957365.1 Torreya grandis
ACCTCAAACTAAAACTACCACATCCTAAAACATGCACTACATATGCTAGCTTGCACATACTACCATCTAGAAAACATATAATAACTCTTCCTTATTATAGCAGCTTATTCCCTGTACCTATTTTTGCACCTATTCATGTACCTATTCTTCTCCCCATTTGACATCAATGGAAAAGGGCCTATCCTAGCGCTAACACTTAGCTCCCCCTTAATTGATATTGATCCTCAATGGCAAGAAGTAAAAGAAATTACTCCCAACTTATGCCATAGATACTCAAATTTGTCTTTTGGTAGATCCTTTGTGAAAATATCTGTAATCTATTCTATAGAGCTAATATATTCCATCTTAACCTGCTAATCTACAACCTTCTCTCTCAATAAGTGATATCTAATGAGATTTTTTTTTTTTCTTGAATGCATCACTAGATTCTTTGAAATATTAATAGCACTTGTGTTGTCACAAAAAATAGAAATAGGTTCATCATATTTTACCTTAATGTCTTCTAAAGTTTGCTACATCCAAAGCACTTGAGTAAAACTAAACACCATTGCAATATATTATGCTTCAATTGTAGAAAGTGATACTAAATTCTACTTCTTTCTTAGACAAGATGTTAAGCTATCACCAAGAAAGAAAGCTCCTCCACTTGTATTCTTTTTATCATCCAAATAACCTACCTAATATGAATCTGTATAAGCAACCAAAGTGAAATCTTTACCTATGGGATACCATAATCCAATGTCCCCTTGACATATCTGAATATTATTTTCACCAATTCAACATGACTATATTTTAGAGTTGACTGATATCTTGCAACCATACCTATTATATGCATGATGTTTGGCCTTGATGCTATCAAATATAAAAGACTACCAATCATAGATCTATATAAAGATTGATCTATAATAGTTGAATATTCATCCTTACCTTATTTCTTGTACTCATTGGTGTGTTAACTAGTGCACAATCCTCAAAACCAAATTTCTTCAACATTTCCTTGGCATATTTACTTTAAGATATGAAAATTCCTTTATCTGACTACAATATTTTTAACCCTATGAAAAATGACAATTCTCCAAGCATAAAAATCTCAAATTATTTTTACATATTATCAGACAATTCTTTTGTCATTTGTTCAATGTTTCCTACAAAAATGATGTCATCAACATATACCATAACAATCAATTAATGCTCACCTTCTATTTGAATGTAGAGATTACTGTTAGTAAATCCTCTCTTTAAACCTTGATCCTATAGGTACTTATCAAGTCTTTCATACCAAGATTTGGGAGCTTGTTTCAATCCATACAGTGCTTTCTTCAATCTTTATACATGGCTACTATCATTTGAGAGAATAAATCCCTCAAGCTGTTCTATGTAGACCTCTTCTTCTAGATTCCCATTTAGGAAGGTAGATTTGACATACATCAAAAATACTTTGATATTTTTAAACATTGCATATGTAAGAAACATTCTAATAGCCTCTAGCCTTGCTACTGGTGTAAAAGTTTCTTCAAAATCTATAACCTCCATTTAAGCATATCCTTTACATACCAACATGGCTTTATTCCTGTTAACTTCACCATCTTCATTCAACTTATTTTTGTATACCCATTTTATTCCTATCACATTTTTATTCTTTAGTCTAGGTAATTCCCAAGTATCATTATTTTATATCTAATTTAATTCTTCATCCATTACCTTAATCCAATGCTCATCATGTCTAGCTTTTGAAAAAAAAATTAGGCTGAATTTTGGATAATAAAGAAAAATTTACTTACTCAGATTCACTTACCATCATCCTTCTAGTGTGAACTCCATTTATGTTCTTGATGATGTCACTCTTATTATTATTTATCTAAACATATTTGGATGGGGTCTTGGTGTCCTTTTTTTCCTTCTTCTCATCTTCATTTGATTCTTCAAAATCTTCTTCAATAATTTCAAGAATGTCTACTGGATCACTATCTCTTTGTATTCCATCTTTTTCTATCTTGACACTTGCACTTTTAACTATTTTCTTGGTTATTTTTTAATAAAATTTATAATCTTTACTTTTTCAAGAATAACCAAGAAATATACCTTCATTTTCTCTAGATTCAAACTTACCTAGTTTTTCATCGGTTCTCTTTATGAAACATCTACTACCAAAAACTCTAAAATAATCAACTATAGTTGGTTTGTCTTTCCATAGCTCATAGGGAGTCTTATCACTATTAAATCTAAATAATTCTCTATTTGAAATATGCACTTCTATACCAACTGCCTCTTTTTAATAATTATCTAGTATCTTAGATTCATTTAGCATTGTTCTCACCATCTCTTAAACTATTCTATTTTTGTACTCTACTACTCCATTTTATTGTGGAGTTCTGGATATTGAATAATGTATCTTTATCTCATGGTCTTCAAAATAATCAATAAATTCATCTGACATGAATTTTCCTCTTTGATCTAATCTTAGGCACTTAATCTTCAAATCAGTTTCATTCTCAACTAAATTTTTGAATGCTTTGAAGTGTCTGAAAGCTTCTAATTTTTTATACAAAAACATTACCCAAGTCATGTGTGTAAAATCATCAATGATCAAAATGAAATATTTCTCACCTTGACTACTTTGAGTTCTCATAGGTCTACATAGATCAGTGTGAACAAGTTCTAACATCTGAGTGGGTATTCTTTTGACCTGCTTCCCATGCTGACATAGTTCACAAACCATGTTGGAGGGATTTGTAATCTTTAAGAGATTTTTGACTGCTTGCTTCTTGCTGATGTTGATAATATTATCAAAATTTATGTCCCATTCTCTTGTGCCATATCCAACTTTCTTCAATTTGACACAAAAATCATCTTTGACCTTTGATATCTGATAACATTTATAGACTGTTGCCTGTTCTCTAAGCATTTGTAATCAACATATCTGAATCTTTTCTTCTAATCTCATAACCTTATAAATAAAAATTTAGCATGTGTCCTTGATCACAAATTTAACTTACACTCAAAATAATATGCTTAAGACCTTATACATACAAAACATTTTCAATTTTAGTTATACCATTATCCAAACTTAGTGTGCCTTTTCTAGTAAATATGGTAGTCGTATTATCTCTAAATTTCACTATGCTACCATTGATATTATTTAGGGTTATGAAATTGATCTTGTATCCTATCATGTGCCTCAAACATCTACTATCAATGAACCATGTATTTTATATATTTATTGCATACGCAGATATCTAGACCAACATAGACTTTTTAGGTTGTTTCTTTTGCCATGAACCTGTTTGAAATTTCTTCTTGATGAATGGAGCTTTAAAACTCTAATCCTTCTTGACTTACTTGAACATACTTATATAGTACTAGGGTATTTTTTTAAAGTTATTGTACTTGTAACATATTATGGCTTTTTCATTAAATCTTGATAGAGGAGCAAAAGAATTGTGGTTTTTGCTTGACTCTACTTGAGTCTCCTCTTTTTTTAAAAAAATTGTTAGCCCTTTTCTAACATTCTATTTTATTATGACCATATCCATTACAATAAAAACAATAACCATAAAAATATAACTTGTTTGTGTATCTCTGACCTGATTGCCTTTTTTAGCTTTGTTCCTTCTAGCCTTCTTTGTTTGAGACGTCCTTTGTATTCTTAACTTCTTCCCTTTCTATTTCATCTTTTCAAAGAATGTCAACATAGCTCTTTAATTTTTCTATGTTAACCTTGTCTATGGAAGTAATGGCCTCCCCTTTCTCCTTTTCAAATATGATACTTATCTTATTTGATTTTGATCTTTGACTTTCTAATATCTTATTTAACATATTAGTGTTATTCTCAAATTTTGAATCATTGGCTGCTCTATCATTGATAGCTTTATTTTTTTCTCAAGATCTTCTTTTAAATAATCAATTTCAATAACATACCTTTCACATTCTTTACTTACTTTTTGAATTTATGTTGTTAGATCAATTTTATTATTTTTGGCTTCTTCAAAATGTGCTTGTATATCTTCAATTGTTTCCTTTGAATCCTTTTTTTTTTATTGATCTAAAGCTTTAATATTCAATTCTTCTTCTCAAGAGCTTTTAACTCTTCTAAGGAAAAAATGATTTCTCCTTCTAGATTCACTTTAGCTTCATCCTATTCTTCTTCCTGATCACCCATACTTTTACTTGTAGAGGCATCTTCATGTATGGCTATGAATAGAATCTCTTTTTCTTCTTTTTAAATCACTAACTCCACTATATTCAACTAATCTAGGATCTTTAGAATATAAAATCTTCTTCTCGAATCCCTTCTTGAATTTTCTTTTGAAATTATTCTTGTATGTAAACTTTCCTTCTTCATTATCACCATTACCCTTATCTGGGAACCTAGCTACAAAACATCCAATCTTTCCACAATTAAAACATTTAAAAGGAAATTTTCCTTGATATTTACCTATGCCCTTTTTCATCTTACAAATTAAAAGAGATCCATTATCATCTTCATCATTGTTTGAGTTGTCTCTTGATTCTTGAATCTTAGCCTTGTCTTTCTTTGATGTCTTGAAAGAAGCTTATTGTTTTATTGTTTCTCTTGTTTGGTTCACATCTCATATGTTGTGAGAATACCATTTAGTTCATCCATATTTATCTTGGCTAGATCCTTCATCTCCTCAATTTTTGAAACCATTGCATCATATCTCATTGGTAGGGATCTAAAAAAAATTTACACCACCACTAATTCTTCTAGATTTTCTCCAAGGCCTCAAATATGATTAACTATTTGATTACCATGCATAATTTAACTCACTATATTTTCTTCCTCTTCCATTTTTAAACTCTCAAACTATCTTTTAAAAGTTTAGAGCTTAGCTTGCTAAACCTTTTTATCAAGTTTATAAATATTTTCAATCTTTACCCAAGTCTCATGAGTAGATTCGTATTGCATAACTTTACCAAATTTTGATTCATATAAACAATATAAAATATCATTTAAAGATTTAAAATTATTTTCACTTTCCTTATTTTCTATCGTAGTGGTCACAAGTGTATGTGGCTCTTTGTATTCCTCCACAACTGCTTGCCAAATGTTGAATCCAAGAGACATCAAATAAGTCCTCATTCTTATGATCCAAAAATAATAATTTTTCCCATCAAACAAAGGTGTCTTATTTATATAAAAATCTTCATGTGATCTAGCCATCATGCTTTCCCCAATCTACCTTCGAGCTATAAAACTTTTTCAAAAGGAACCTACTCTGATATCAATTTTTAAGCATGGGATATATGAGAGGGGGGTGACTCAATATATCATATATCTTATTAAATATTTTACTTAATTTAATTCCTTAATCTTCTTAAACATTCATTTAAGATATGCAATAAATCTGACGCGATAACATGCACCAAAAAATAGAGAGAGAGACACTAGATTTTTATGTGGAAACCCAAAGTGGGAAGAACCATAAAGAATTATCTCAAGTATACAAATGAGCACCAACTCAAATTACAATATTTACAAACACCAACTTGTAGGAGCACCAACCCCTTTGTTGAACACCAACACAATAATGATTTATGAGCACCAACCCATCTGTGTAGATAACACAACTATCTCTCAATATTGTTTTCTCAACAAATGATAGAACTCAAAAATATCTCTTTCTTTTCTATTATCTTTTCTCTTCTCTCCTCTTGCTCTTCTTAGTGAAATACAAACCATGCACACTCTTGCATATTACAAATGGATTCTCAAGCATTTATTATAGCTTTCCAAATGACCTTTGGCATTCATCCTTTGTGTCCCTTCAATCCTCATGGAAAATGGTGCCAAACTTGCATGATTCTTCATTTCTTTTGAAAAGTCACATGGTGACCCTTCATAAACAAATTCATCCTTTACCCTTTTGTCTTTATCTTGGTGACCTTTCAAATTCCTTAAGATGGCTCTTCATGGAAAAATGTGCCATACCCTATTTTTTCTTCACTTGGTGATTCTTAAAATTCTTCAAGATGACTCTTCATGGGAAAATGCATGCCATTCCTCTTTTGTATTTACCCTATGACTCTTTGACTTCTCCATGGGCCCTATTTTGACTTTCTTCAACCAAAAATATATTTATTAATATTAAATAAATATTAACACATATTAACTAGAATATGAACATTAAAAAAACCATTAAATTCTATGGGGCCTTTATCTCTAAAAATGCTAGTCCTTTGACATTAATGACAATATTTCTAGCACAAAAATGTATCATTTAGCTACCTTCAACACAAACATATGTTATTTCCACCATTTGAATCATATGGATAAGAATGTGGCACCGCTAGATATTACTATGCAAATCAATGTGGCCACCACCATACCTTATTTATTAATACTTTGACAATATAAAAAAAACTTTAGCCACTGTACTACTATGCTCCATATGTGCTTCTCTATCTCCAGAGGGAATAAAAAAATAATATTTCTTGCTTCCAAAATGAGACATAATTGTTTCAATTTTATTCAAACCCACTTATTAAAATCTTTAATACTTCTCCATGAGAAACCTCACTCATAAAATTTATTCACTTGTCCTTTTCAAATTTCCTATCTCTAATACCATTGATAAAACTAAGGCAGGGAAAATATGAAATAAAATATTCAATGTAACTTTTTATTTTTATTTTCTTACACAACATAAGTTTTAAATATCTTATGGGAGTTGGTTATATAAATCCAACTAATGGGTTAACCAACAAAAAATTTAATTAATCTAATAAACTAAATAAATATGTAAACTAACTAATTAATTAAATACCATTGTGGATCATAAATGACCCAAAAATAATGATAAAATATACTAAGTAATCAAAAGGGAAGTAATGGCTAAATAAACTCAAAATTGAGTTACTATAAAAGATAACAAATAACCAAAAGGAAGAAATTTAAGTTTAAAAAAGGGTGAAAAGGAAATCAAATTTGAAGATAAAGATGATGGTTGTTTATGAGGAGGGCTTGTTTGATTCCTCAAGGTCTTACCATGCAACTCAAAACATAAAAAACCAAAAGGTGTAAAAATAAATAAATAAATAAATTAGAAAAAAGAAAAAAAACTAATGTTGATAATAAGAAACAGTCTTTGGGACATAGCGAATAGGTAAATGTTGTGAAAACTACATATTAATTTATTAAAAGAAGTTGTAAAAATACGCTAGGTTTTTTACATTGCTTTCATAGAATCATTAATAAGCTTTCACATATGGCTGAATGGGTCCAACTACCTGAACTAACTTACCCTTGTAATTTTACTAATATAATTACTTAACCACTAACATTTATCTAAATGATAAGGGGTGTCTCAAGAAACATTCCCAATACAATCAACTAACAAACTAATATAATAATAATAATTGTATCATATGATCTAAAACCCATTGATATAAATGGGAATATAAGATGATCCAAAACATATGACTATGAAGTCATTAAATAGTCTCTATTACACCTGAATGTTGGCACATTGTATATCATAGTACTAATCAATCAATGCCACTTCACATAAAATCACACTTCCTCATAAGTTTTGAAATTAATGGTAAACATCATGATGGGTATATTCATCCCCTCTAACCATTTTGTACCCATATTTTAATATAATCAAAATCAAGTTTTTATTAACTACATTGATCCACATACAACTTCACATAAAAGCTCACCCAGTGACTATTTAGTACTATGTATAACACATATACAATGATGCCCAATAATTTTAACCTCATGTTCTCAACACTATTGGTGATAGAAACCCCCTATTTAGTTTTTAAAATCATTTATGATTGATTAATTTTTAATATAGTATTTTCCCCTATTAATTAAGAGGTGAGAAGTCTTTGCTATGAAAATCAAATCCAAATGACTTGATATGATCCTCATCAATGATATCAAATAACTGAAGGAAAAAATGGAAAAAAAATGAAATTAAAAACAATCCAAAAATTGATACTATAAAAAATCCTATCTTTGAATAAGAATATCACTCAAGATGAGTGGGTCATTAGTTCTATTAGCCTATTAGATTATGAGGGACTTATAAACCCAAAAATGAAGCATGGTCATCTCTTACAACACAAGCGATATAAAAATGAGTCACACTCATGTTTTTTAAACACAAACTTTCCATTTTGAACTTTTGATAAAAAAATAAGGTATCAAATCCATAAAAAATTCACCCATTATACATTAACATTGACATTTCTCCACTTTAACACATTTTTTCAAAAACTCACAAGAGGATACTATAAAAAAACAAAATAAACTCTCTAATATGTTCATAGTTTTAAAAAACCAATGGAATGTTGGGTTACATTAATATGGTTTGGAAAAATATCATTTAGACAAATAAAATTATATAGCAATGTCTGAATGCATGAAAAATGATAGAATTGGCCAAAAATGATGATTATTTATAAAATCATTATTTCACTTAGGGAGATTAGAAATATTTACATCCTATTATGTTAATTTTTTTTTAAAAACACTTATCACAAATTCCTATATGATTTCATCTGAGACATGTTGTCTAACATGTAATATTATTGTATTTTATTTGTTTTAGTTTGCATATAAAAAGTTTGAACACTCTTAGTAAAAAATGATTTTGTAAAAAATTGAACACAAGTCCTATATGATCTTAATAACCTTTCATATATTTCTTAACCATCTCACCCATTAATTTTTTTTTTAAGTTAGAAAAAAAACAAAATTTGATTTAAACACTTTATACTATAATAAATTTAAAAAATATATATCATGTGACAATAAAAAATAGCTATAATAATTATTTTTACTTGGAAATAAAAAATTTACCAATAGTCAATGGAAAGTTCTATCAAGTATTTTTGGCCCACTTGGTGAATGTACAGCATTCTAAATTTTATTTTTATTGTAGTGAAAGATCCAGGTAAGCATATGGCACTCCAATAATTGATGACACTCCTAATTTCAAGTTTTATAGAAAATTTTCAATTTTCCAAGTGGAGAGTCATGATTTAATTAAAAATATAAATTTTCAATGATCATATTATTCCAACACCATCTTTAATGGTCAAAACACTCTCCATCATGTTTAGTAGCACCCCAAGTAAAATAAAAACATCCTCGAAAGATTAAAAAACAATGACCTAGTCTATTCACTACCTCCATGATGATGAAAATTCCTTTAAGATGTGCAAACATAATTTTTATTGTTTAAAAAAAAATGTCACTTTAGATATCTAGTGGCACCCTCTAGCCAAAAACTAAACTTTGAGGAGAAATAAAATTATTAAAAATTCTACATGCAAAAAAATAATTCTCTTTAGATAAAATATTTAATGGCTTCTTTAATCATTTAGGCTCTCCTCATGCTTCACAAAAATCTTCATAGCTTCATGGGTATTTTTCTCTCTTTCTCATAGGTTTAAATTCATATAATATTTTATAGTAAAGTTGAGACAATATGCCCACCTAAATGACATGAAAAATCCTTATTAATTTATTAAAATAAGTTTTAGTAAAAATTATTTGGGTGTATTTACATTGCTTTCATAAAATATTTAATAAGATTTGACATATAGTTTAATGGGTCCAATGACCTAGACTAAATTACTTATATAGTATTAATAATATAATTACTTAATTACTAATAAATATCTAAATGGAAATGAGGTGTCTCAAGAGATAATCATGCCCCATAAAATCAACTAACAAACTAATAAACTACAAAATTGAACTTTGGAGCATATGACCTAAAAACTTAGAGGTGTATTAAATAAGGATAAACTACATCATAAAGGGTTCAAATTGACTTATAAAAAGACTATATTCTTTGGGTTCAAATTGACTCATATGGAAATCTTATCTTTTTTATTGATCAAAGACCTCTTCTATTTTTTTGGGGAGAAAACCCTAAATTTATATTGAAGAGGAAATTTTATAATGGTAACAAAAATATTGAAGATATTTTCATCACCCATATTATGTTCTTATTTATGAATTAAGGACTTCCATCATTTGATGAAATCATAAGCATAATCTCTAGGTAATTTCTTAACATTAATTAAAAATGGAGTTACTAATGATATTTTATGGGAGTTAATTATGTGCAAATTATTTAACTAAAGCATTAACTAACTCTTCTAGGTATGTAATTTAATAGGTTGGAAGGTGATTATACCATTCTATTACATTTTCAACAAACAACTTTTCCAAAAACTTGGAAATTATAAAGGTATTAGCACAAATACACTCCTTATAGATGTTTCTAAATTATATAAGATGTAGTATAGGTCTAGTAGTACCTTCATATGTGAGTATTTTTAAAATACTTACGATGTCCATTAACATAATGTAGGGAGATAAGCATTCATTTTGAATATATTTAAGCATCTCAATTTGGATTGGAGGTTTGGGGATAAGATTCTTGTTAGCATCTCTAAAGGAGGAAGATTCTGGATTTGACTAAGTTGATCTAAGATGACTTGTTGAGATTTATTGGCCATTTGAAAATGTGATTTTTCATTTGGAATTTTTTATTTATTTTTGGAAGCTTTCATAAGGGTCATTTGTTTAACCACTTGTACAAGAACTTGGGAGGTATCTATATGAGCACTTTCATTAAAATTCCTTGAATTGATAATGTGAGGAGGAATACTAAAGGTATGATTTATAATGTTTATTTAGGAGGGAAACCATTTTAAGAGTCTTTAATAGGTACTCAACCCTTAATTGATAATAAGGAAAATCTAGGGTTAAGAATATATAAATTATTAATCACGAGGGTTATAAACATATCTATAGTAGTCCAACTAACTTGAAAACTTAGACAAAGAATATTATGAATTTATATACTAAGATATGCCAAAAATATAAAGTATAACTATTGATTGATAATTACAATAAATTAGAAACAAGGGTACATAGCTATTTTATTGCATGCATGCATATTTAGGTTAAAACACATTAGAAGTGGACTAAATCAAGATCTTATAACAATTATCAGATCTTAAAATTTTGCACTTTGTAGCCTTAGATGCTTACATCAAATTTGAGTAGTTGCTTTGATGTAGCCATCTAATTTAGATGCATGTTTCTAGTATGGAATATTGAATATATGTGGATGTGACCAACTATCTCCTTTTGGGTTTTATGTTTCCTTTATTCTAATGTATATAAATCATGCACAGAGGTAGTCACTATTTTTTAAATGATCAAACCTTAGCTTCCTCACCCGTGGATTGAATATGGGAAAAATGGGTTGGTTGGTTCATAGTGTTTAGATTCCCCAAGGACCTTTTGTCAATGGATGATTCCTACATATATAATAATATAAAGAGGGCCTCAAAATTCTATAGTTATCCCCTATGTTTTGTCTTATATGTGTGCATAAGTATGAAATATGTGATAATCAAGTACATATAATAATAGATCTTATAAATTGGGTAAATATGGATCATGGGCTACTCCTTCAGTACTTCACACACACACACACACACACACACACACACACACACACACACACACACACACACACACACACACACACACACACACACACACACACACACACACACACACACACACACACACACACACACACACACACACACACACACACACACATGCATTCATACATACATATGTATGCATATAAATTTTGTGTGTGTGTGTGTGTGTGTGTGTATTATTATTTATATACATACATACATATGTATGTATGAATGTGTGTGTGTGTGTGTGTGTGTGTGTGTGTGTGTGTGTGTGTGTGTGTGTGATGTCCCCTTTTTAGTGGACATCATCAGATTTGATGATTAGCCTATTATACGACCTTCGTAGGCTGATAGGATGGATAGAGGGTCTGGATGGAGCTTGGCTTGGCTTCCATTAGTATAATTTCTACAGTTGGATTTCATTCAGGCTCTTTCAAACATGTTTGCCTAATCTCCTATTATTTAGGGGTATTTGACTCAATGGAGCATCCCTATTATGGTATGGTCATGTGTAGAATCACTCCCTGATTCACTAGCTTCAGACAATTCAAGGATCTAACATATATTGAGGGAGATATTAATATTTGATTGATTTAATCAAATATTAATTATTTGGACTATTTTTTAATTAAGAAACCCTAATTCTAATTTAAGAAACCCTAATTAGGGCAAGCACATCTTTTTGAGGGTATAAGGGTTTCTCATGGGAGAGAGTTGATAAGATTATGAATGATTATGAGATTATTGATTATGAATGATTATTGATTTTTGCTAAGAATTCTTCTGAGAAGACTGAGCCAAGGGTTCCAATATTCCATTTACATTGGAGAATGTCCACTCTTCATTGTGTGTGATTCAGAGGTTGTGAAAGATCAGCCGATCTATTGCCAATTTGAGAGATAACTTCACACAGAAGTTATCACAAGTATTTTAGGTATTTATTTCATTAGGTTTTGATTCAATAAAGTATCTAGATAGAGATCTTGAGATCAGGTATCCATAATATAAGCCACAACATATTATCTTGCTTCTATATGGAATCCATATCGATCTGTACAATTTTGTATAGTTTTACATCAGGTCGTACAGAGCCGCAAGTAGCTCAGAGACCGACATCAGCAGTCTAGAGACCGACATCGGTCAACTTCATACTGATGATGGCAGAGCAGATCAACTGACTGAGACTGATGTTGGCAGTATATAGACTGATGATGGTAATATAACCGATGTCGGTGACTATGTTTTGACACAGAAACCTGAGCCGTTCTAGATTCAAGTTTTATTTCTAGATTTGCAAAAGACTAGGTTTTAAGATAGTATTTTCATATTCTTTATATGCATGACAGAGGACATCTATTGTAATCATCTGGATGAATAAATAAGATCATTGACTTTCTAGTTAAGAGATTATACTGTGGTTTATTTATTTGATTGAATTTATCTTGCAAAACTGCATCTTTATTCATGCAAAAATATCAAAAGGCAAAATACAGAGAAATAGTCAAAAAATATCTAGCTTCAAAATTAAAGAGAAAAAGGGGATATTACAGTGGTATCAAAGCTTTTGTCTTTCTACAGTCCCTATTAGTTAGGGATATTACAGTGGTATCAGAGTTAAATCCTACCATCTTGTTGGGTAGTTTGGGTATATTGGTCTATACAGTGATACCACTATTACAGTGGTATTCATTGAATTAGCTAGTAAATCATGGGTACTTCAAGTACTCAAAAATAGTGGGACAAGGATATGGAGATGCTTAAACAAGGTTTAAACAAGTTGAATGAATTTCTTTCAGACCCTACAATAGAAGCCAAATTAGTACGGTGTATGACATCCATTTTGAGAGGGTCCACATCACAAAACAAAAAGATGGAGAAATAAGGGATCTCAACAGGGGTTGATGGCATCACTACACCAGTTTTTAGACATGTTGATTTGGATCAAGAGGATATGAGGGCAGCCATGGGGAATGAGTTATCTATATCATCTTTTCAAGAAGTTTCACTTGAGACTTCTACATTGGAGGCCAGCATAGAGCATGCTAATGATATGGATAATAAGGGTATGGATTCTTTGGATGATCATATTGGTACTTCATCTTTACATCATGAACATCAAACTTGGAAAGATATGGAAAAGACCCAAAAGTTATGTGATATGTGCTCACAAAAGGCCAAGGAGGCTAGATTAGTGGCTACCAATGCAAGACAACATCTTTAAGACATAAAAGGAAAGATCAATCTCTCCAACATGGAGAGACAAAAAGGAGTTACAATAGGGTCTTCTTGTGAGGACTTATAGTGAGATCTACAAGAGTCACAATTTTAGTCAGATGAGGATGAGTCTGATGCTTGCATTCAGAGTATGCAGGTGTACTCAGATGTTAGTACACTGAGAATTGGTAGTTGTAAGTTACACAACCTATAGTATCAACACATCCAAGGCAGTTGTGATTTTAGAGATTGGTTGAGTTGCATTCATCAGTTTGATTATGGATTCCTCTTGGTTATATTTTAGAGGATATTGTAGGAGCTTGCATTGATTGTCATTAGTATAGATCATGTCTATATTTAAGATCTAGGTGGATTGATTGGTTTGTTGTTTCAAGATTGTTTGGGGACAAGCAATTTCAAGAGGAGCAAATTGTCATGTCCCCTTTTTTAGTGGACATCATTAGAGTTGATTATTAGCCTATTATACGACCTTTGTAGGCTGATAGGATGGATAGAGGGTCTGGATGGAGCTTGGCTTGGATTCGATTAGTATAATTTCTATAGTTGGCTTTCATTCAAGCTCTTTCAGACACATTTTCCTGAGCTCCTATTATTTAGGGATATTTGACTCAGTGGAGCATCCCTGTTATGGTATGGTCATGTGCAGAATCACTCCCTAATTCACTAGCTTCAGACGGTTCAAGGATCTAACATGTATTGAGGGAGATATTAATATTTTATTGATTTAATCAAATATTAATTATTTGGCATATTTTTTAACTAAAAAACCCTAATTCTAATTTAAGAAACCCTAATTAGGGCAAGCACATCTTTTTCAGGGTATAAGGGTTTCTCATGGGAGAGAGTTGATAAGATTATGAATGATTATGAGATTATTGATTATGAATGATTATTGATTTTTGCTAAGAATTCTTTTGAGAAGACTGAGCTAAGGGTTCTAGTATTCCATTTGCATTGGAGAATGTCCACTCTTCATTGTGTGTGATTTAGAGGTTGTGAAATATTAGTCGATCTAATGCCAATTTGAGAGATAACTTCACACAAAAGTTATCACAGGTATTTTAGGTATTTATTTCATTAGGTTTTAATTCAATAAATTATCCAGATAGAGATCTTGAGATCAGGTATCCAGAATATAGGCCGCAACATATTATCTTGCTTTTGTATGAAATCCGTACCCATCCATGCAATTCTATACAGTTTTAAATTAGTCCATATAGAGTCGCAGGTAGCTCAGAGACTGACATCGGCACTCTAGAGACCGACATCGAT